>BQNB010052018.1:0-40689 GCA_026074375.1 Tanacetum coccineum
AGTAATATCACTAAGTTATAAGACTAATAAATTCTCCACAACGTATTAAAGTCATGTAATCTTGTAGGACTTTTGACATGACACGAAACTAAACACAATAATAAACATGTTCGTGATGTGGGTTGGGGTGATAGCAACCTACCAACTCGACTGGATTGCAACTCTTAATATACATGCATAAGTGAAGATAAAAGAAATGACTTAAATATATATACCATACCTGCAGCTGGGACGTTTGGTAAGACGATATTCTGGTTTAAAAGTAAGGACATAGTCAAGAGCAAGTCTAACATGACATAACTCAGCCGTTTCATAGTGTGACAGTAGGGTTCATGTGTGAACCGGAGATATGTCCAACTGCATAAATCGTGACGGTTAAAAGATGCCCATCACCTACTGATGAACCAAGCTATGACACCTCGTAAGAGGGTTGCTAACCTGTTTGAAACTAAAGCAATATGCTCATTGTCAGGATCGTTACGTACACTCGCCAAAAGCTCTTTCCGACATCAATGACTGAAACAATAGGAAAGTGTATGAATTTTTTGTAGACATTTTATAAATTATGTTATTAGATATTTTAAAACCGACCAACGTGTGATGTTCAGCTTAAATACGATGAACCTTGCACCATATTCTACAAACGTATCTCATTTTTACATGTTACCTGACTTGTTCAAGTGGCAACAATAAAGTGACTATTAACATTGTGTTGTTAAGCATACCACATCATTTTGGAATTCAGAAGCGATGTCTACCTGAACCCACAATGCTTTTAAAAGTAGGAAGCCGACAAAGATAAATAACAGGTACAATGGATTCCTAAAAAAACAAACGTCTACATGAATATGATTTAGTAATAAGTAACTAAGAATACAAAGTAAAATACACGGACACAAAGCTTAAGAGAGGCATGATTTCATTAAATCCAAGCAAAATAAAGGCAACAATAAAAAAAATGAGGCGGTAGCCAGTTGCTATTTTGTTTGTTAGCTTTCTGAAAAACATTTTAAAAAATCATAGAAGTTAATATGAGTTCTCAACATCTTTGAATCTTGATGTAAACAAATTTAACCACCAACATATTCGATGTAAACTAAACGCACGACAACTTATCTTCTGCAAAGAAACATACACTATTATCTGTAAAGAAACGTACACTTTTATCTACAAAGAAACATACATCGCAAAAAACGTATCTTCTGCAGTTATCACTCGATTAGGCGTCTGCTTGCTTAGCTAGCATTAAGATATCGGCTGAACTATACGAAACAACTTGCCTGGAAAAATCTGCATAAAATTTCAAAACACAATTAGTACAATTAAGTAATTATTGTAAGGGTCAAAGTCGATTAGTCAAACAGTAGCTAACATACTAAACAACATTGGGAAAACTACATTTTAATGACAAATCACTTCATAAGTACAATCATATTTAGCATATGTTTTGTGTTAATGTAACAATTATTGACCATCATGTGTTCAAAGATTATAAATCAAATCATATTTGACATGTTTAATACCTACCTTGAATCATAGTCATAACATACCTGTTAGATTGAGAGAAAGGCTGACAAAATGTAATAACATACCTATTAGATTGAAAACTACAATCGAAATCAACAGCTACTGATAATCCGATCAAACAATTTTGAAGAGTATTAGGGTTAGATTTAGGGGTTTGGACATTTGGTATACGATTGTTTATTGTGTTGATTTGATGCGTTATGTGAATTTGAATTGGAATGATATAAATTTTAATTTCCTGATTGACTCTTTCCAAGTAGTTATTTTAGCAAATGAGATACGTTTCATTGAATGTCTTATATGGTCAATAATTGTAGATTGGTATCTTTCTTTTTTTCCCAGCAACTATTATGCGTTTCATTGCATAGTGACGTATTTATTGTGTTTAAAGCATTACATATTTGGTTTGCTTTTTCTATCACAAAAACCATTATGGTCTAGTGGTAGATGCATATGTTGTAGTTGCATAGACCAAGGTTCAAATCTTTTCAAAGCCTTTTTAGCACCAATTTATTTCCAGGATTTCCACTCATGCATACGTGGAAAAATTAATGCGCACATAGACACATAAAAATGCTTAGGTGGCTTTTTTGGCTGCCTATGTGGATTTAAAAATGCTTAGGTGTCTTTAAAAGGTGATGACATGGATTAAATTGTGGGTGATGTGGCATTCTTTGATGATTAGGCGGCATTGTTGTATCCTGTTATATATAATGTAAGATTTGCTTTTTCTATCACAAAAACCATTATGGTCTAGTGGTAGATGCATATGTTGTGGTTGCATAGACCAAGGTTCAAATCTTGTCAAAGCCATTTTAGCACCAATTTATTTCTAGGATTTCCACTCATGCATATGTGGCAAAATTAATGCGCATATGGACACATAAAAATGCTTAGGTGGCTTTCTTAGCTGCCTATGTGGATTAAAAAATGCTTAGGTGTCTTTAAAAGGTTATGACATGGATTAAATTATGTGTGAGGTGGCATTCTTTAATGATTAGGTGGCATTTATGTTGCATGAGGTGGCATTGTTGTATCTTGTTATATATAATATAAGATATTCTGTATATTTTGTATATTTGGTAGTTTAATTGTTTGCTTGTATATTTGTGTTTAATTTAATTGTTTTGCTAAATACACTGTTCTGGTCGATAACTCGATATGGCGTATCCACTTCCATTGGATACGGCGTATCCAACTTTCTGTCCAATACAACGTATTCATTCAACTGATTAATACGGCGTATCCACTTCCATTAGATACGGCGTATCGATCATCTGGAACATAATTCTTAGTTTTCATATTTGATTTCCGTGCTAATAAAATTTCTATCCTAAAGAGCCTATCCTACTGATTGTTTATCCCTTGTTTCAGGTAGTGCATGACAAGGAGTTCAACAAATGAACTATCCACACCTTACAAAGAACCTGAATGAGAATTTCGATCATCTAAGAGACATTCCAACACACTAAGTCTTGACGAATTGAGATCGCCTAATTTTAATTTACTTTCTGACCAAGAATACTTGGAGGAAGAAGTTGCGAAAACTATGGCAGAAACTATGAAGCAGTACATGAGCAAGACCCGAGCTGACTATGGATCAGGGGTTGCTAGGCCCAAAATTAAAGATAATGATAATTTTGAACTAAAGGGCCAATTTCTCAAGGAACTACGGACTAACACCTTCAGCGGTTCGGATCATGAAGATGCGAACGAACACATTGAAAAACTGTTAGAACTAAAACACGTGATAGTTCTTGGATCATTTATAGCTTAGTTTGATTAGAACTTTTATCTACGATAATAACAATGAACATATAATATATGCATAGCGGAAATAGCATAATGAACAAAGTTATTCAACAAGGTTTTTCATCATTATCTTCTCTACAATGACTACTACAAGCCCCAATTCTACCTTGATCAATGGTAGAACGTGTTATCTAAACTATAACAATGAGTCAAAGATCCTTGAGGCTAAAACAACCAAACCATAGGCGTCCACAATGAGACTTGACGCCTAGAACACACACACACTTTTCATGATGTTCACATCTTGACACATACTAAACCTATACGCCTGGTCCTCCTTTTATAACATAAGGAGTCCAGGTTTACAAAAGATAAGAATTAGAAAAACAAATAAATCTTTTAAACTTTAAGCTTTATCTTCTAAATCTTCTATCTGAATAAGGAGATCTTCTAGAATCTTTAAAATCTTCTATCTTTTGAAGAATTCCTCCTTTGCCTTTAAGTCCTTTTGTTTCATTCTTTTATTCACTTTTGTCTCATCAAATCAAGAATCCCAACAATCTTCCCCTATTTGATGATGACAAAACAAACAAAGTCGTGTACGAACTTCATCATAAAGCCAAAGCTTTCCCTGAAGTTGAGATGTAATCATCTTCCTAAATGAAATAAAATCTTCTTAATTCAGACTTCTTTTGTAACATGCCACACCAAGGATCTATAAGTTGCAACCTATTAATATTTAATCTTCCCCTTTTTGTCATAATCCAATAGGGACTTGTGAATGTAAGAAACTTTGATTTCAACCACTTCAAACCAACATCACACTACTAACCCAAACTTGTGTCTTATATCTTGTACTCTCCACGTGATGTCAAACTCATACCAAGACCAAAGTATAAGTATATCGCAACCCCTTGAAAAAGTCCTCATCTTCTATGAGACACTGAGCACAACAACATAACTCCTTATAGTGATAGCAAATGTGAGTATTGAGTACTATAAATTTGTAAATCACACACTTTTGCTAGATTCGTTAAGTCTTCGTCACAACATTGAAAACATAAACAAGTTACCTCCTGCTAAAAGGTATGATAAAACACAAACCCAAATAATTCCACTTCAACTTCAAATAGGTGATAAACAATCTTCTTTGTAACCAATTAAATCAATGAAATACGAGCCTTTAAATATGTTAAGAACATGTAAACTGAATCCAAAAACAAAATGTTAGCTTCCCCTTAAACGAAGCATCATGTTCAATCGAGATCCAAACCATGTGTGTGTCATCTGATATCTGCTAAAACTGGCAGTACAAACTCTCTATGCCAGCAGTACAAAGTATGAACGAACAGTACAAACCTTTTTAACATACTACTGTTGTAAACAACTAAGCTGGCAGTCGTAACAAGTAACAAGTAGCATTAACATCTCATACTTGGCAACTTTCAACACTCCAAACGAGCAGTATAAACATTTAAAAGGAGCAGTACTAAAAATTCAATAAGCAGTACTAATTTACTCCTTCCTCCTATGCTTAGTAACGCTTTATCTGTCACAAAATTGTCACTAATTTGTCGCTAATTTGCATTCTCCTTCCTCCCATAGCTTTTAGCGACACATTATCCGTCACTAATGTGTCACTAATGTGTATTCTCCTTCCTCCAATACTATTTAGCGACACTTTATCTGTCACTAAACTATCGCTAATCTGTCACTTTGGCAGCAGTAGTAACGAGAAAACATGGCAGTACAAATGGTAAAGAAGCAGTACTAGTGTTTTCTTGTAGCAGTATTAACCATATACCAAGTAGTACTAAGTCTGAACACGTTGGCAGTAGTAAGTGGCAACAAGTAGTATAAACGCTAACGAACAGACCATTGGAAATATTATGCTATTCGAATCAAAACAAGTACATATACTCCTTTTTGCAAGTAACTTCAGTCACCAACGTTTTCCACTAGTAATGTTACATGAATCACACAATAAACTTACTTGTATGCTCAGTAACCTTAGTGTTCATGGCTGCTCCACCAGTAACCTCACTTGTTATACAAAGTAAAGTTTATTCTTTCCAGTAGCACACATAACAGCTTCAAACGATCATGCATTCAATCATTAAACAAGTATCTAAACCCTAGATAATTTAGAACTTGTACCTAATGTGCTTCTCCTGAACTAATCACACATCTCTTAGGGTTCGTTTGGTTGGACAGGATGAAATGTCAAATGAATGGAATACACATCGTAATGGAATAAACAGTGTAATGTAATGATTCATTACAGTTATTAATCATGTTTGGTTTGTATGGTAAGACATAATGAATCGATAATAAAAAGACTAATGTACCCATTGATTATAGAAAGTTTATTTAATGCGGTTAGTTAATTGTGGTGTTTTATGTAATTTTGATTCCATTACGGGATGTAATGAAAAAAAGGAGGGGGCCCTAAGGAATGGTTTTAGTGTAATGGGTCATTCCTTGTAATGAGTCATTACATCCTATAATTGTAAACAAACAACATTTTTTCATTACATCGTAAAAACCTTTTACATTCTCACTTTGATTACAACGTACCAAACACTACGTTAGGGTTTTGTAATAAACCCTAACTTTATGTCACGCATATGTATTGACCAAGACGCATATGAAACCATAACATACCAAGTTGCTTCTTTGTTTCTTCATTGAATTAGGGTTTATGAAAAACCCTAATTTACATTCATTCCCACCAACTGCTAATGATTCTTTCCACAGAATAAGTTCCAAAGAACTCTTGAATTACGTAACCAAGAACCACAATCAGCAACCATCTTGTTGCCATGAACCAATCAACAAGAATTATGAACAAACTTCCTGTTATATCGAAGTAGGGTTGCTGAAAAACCTTAATATCACCAGATTCGACATGATAACCAAGACCGAAAATTGGTAACTCTTTCCCTTCATAGACGCGATACCAAAAACACCTTGTAAGATCCTAGAACACAAGCCTCATGGCTCTGATACCACTTGTTGATCCCAACTCAAGATCTATTCATTAGCTTGTAAAGGTTAAGTTACTTTGGATAAATCCAAAACAACTATGGTAGAAACTTTGTGAATACTAAAGAGTATGTGAACAAAGTTATTCGACAAGGTTTTTCATCATTATCTTCTCTACAATAACTACTACAGGACAATTCTACTTGATCAATGGTAGAACCGTATTATTAAACTATAAAAGAATTCTAAATATCCTTGAGGCTAAACAACCAAACCTATGAATCCATAATGAGACTTGACGCTAGAACACCACCACACTTTTGATGATTGTTCACATTTGACACTACTAACCTACAACGCTGGTCTCCTTTTATCACATAAGGATTCCAGTTTACCAAAGATAAGAATTAGGAAAAAAAAATAAAATCTTTTAAAACTTTAAGCTGTATCTTCTAATTTCTATTGATCTAAATGAGTTATTCTAGGAATCTTCAAAATCTTCTATCTTTTAAAGAAGTCCTCCTTTGCCTTTAAGTCCTTTTATTTCATTCTTTTATTCACTTTTGTCTCATCAAATCAAGAATCCCAACAAAAACTTCTTGATATTGTCGATTTATTCCACATTCCAAATATTACTATAGACCAAGTGCTGCTTTAGAGATTCCTATGTCCTTGATTGGGAGCCGCAAGCCTTTGCTAGAAACGAACTAAATGGTTCAATTTTCAACTTGGGATAGTCGTAAAACACAACTTCTAACAAATTATTGCCACCTGCTCTAACTACAAAGAAGATGGTGGAAATCAATTATACTTTCAGCAAAGAACAGATGATCACTTTTTACCAAGATGGGAGCGATTTAAAGACCTTTGATGAAGTGTTCCTCAATACTATTTAACAGAGATTGCCAGGAAGTAAGATTGTTCTATAATGGATAGGAATTCCTACTCGACAATTCTTGATCAAGAGGTGCTACCATCTAAGACTTATGCTGATGCAAAGGTATCCATTCAAGAAATGGCTGAATACTCTCAAAAATGGCATAATGGAACATCTAGGTCAAGAAGTACTGAAACTTCTGACAGATTGGCAGCTATACAAGCACAACTTAATAATCTAGGGAGAGAGATCAAGATAGTGAATGAAAAAGTCTATGCTGATCAAGTTGGATCCGAACAATGCAAAGGATCCCATTACACCAAATATTGCCCACTCAAAGAAGAAGGGAAAATCCTAGAAGAAGCTTACTACACGCAATTTCGTAGACCTTTTCAAGGAGGGAGGTATAGAGCAGCAGCTCCGAGATTCTATCAAAAGAACAACGTAAATCCTTCGTACCAAGAACGAAGGCAATCTATAGAAGATACCCTAAGCAAATTCATGAGTGAATCAACAAAGAGACATGAGGAAAACTCAAATTTGATTAAAGAAATTTGAGCTTCGACAGATGCTGCCATTCGAAACCAAGGAGCATCGATTAAAACTTTAGAAATCCAAATCAAGCAAATGAGCAAGGTACTACAAGAAAGAGGATTTAGAAGTCTACCTAGCTCTACTGAAGTGAACTTGAGAGATCAAGTCAAGTTGCTTTCAACTACTATTGAAGTTGATTCATGCCTGATACTCCGTATTGGATCTTCCCAATACGTTGTATCCACTAGACATAACCATACACTGATGTACGAGACAAGACAAATGACGATTTTGTTTCCAAGTCATTTGAATGGTTACTACTGTGAAGAAAAGAAGGGATCATATGGACCATAATTCTCAAAAGCTTACTCTGAAGCTTCACATATCAATAATTCCATACCCAGAAAGGAGAAAGACCCAGGGAGTTTTACTTTGCCTAGCTTATTTATAATGTATTGCCTTGATAATGCATTGTGGACTTAGGAGCTTGCATTAATGTTATGCCTCTCTCGAACCTACCTTTGCTTAGGATTAGGAGAATTAAAAGCTACCTAAGTTGACAGTTGAATTAGCAGACAGAACTGTGAAATATCAAAAGGAATAGCTGAAAATGTACTAGTAGGAATTTGGTAAAATTGTTTTTACAGTGACTTTTTTTATATTCTAGGGGTATGACCCGAGGATATCAATGTGCCCTTAATCCTTGGGAGACCATTTTTGTCTACGCCCGTGCTAAGATTGATGTTTACAAAAGAAAGATTACTTTAAGGGCCAGGGAAGAAAGGATTGTTTTCACAAGTGTTAAACCTGCTAGTAGTTTAATTAAGAGGGTCTACATGCTAAGTTTGAGAGAAATAATGGAACTTGATTTAGAAGCTCGGCTTATGGGAGAGACATTGGTGTTAAATAGATCATTAAACCCTTTCTTTGAGGATTTCATCGAATTAAATGATCTAAATAAGCCATTTGAGCTTAGGAGAAATCAAGGAGATGATTTAATGCCCACCATTAGCGGAAGTGAGTAAATTGAGGAAATTTAGAACTAGGGATGATAAATTGATATTAGAATGATGATTACTAGTTAGTGCGGACTAAGATAAGACAGATTCCATATAGATTGTGCTCACAACTTAAAGTTTCATGCATGTTTGGATTGAATTTACACACGTTAAATTTCTTCCCAATTATTGGTACGTCAAGTAGATGTCCAAAAAGTTTCATAATAGATAGATAGATATGAAAGATAAGATGGTGTACAAATGGATAATGTTATTGGAGCTTTGAATGAATGTGCCTATTTTTGTTGGACACATTTTCACTCGCTTTTGATGGATTTTACAGTTTTAAGAAAATAGATGCTTATCGTTGATGAAGGAATGGGCCGATGTTATTTTTGTGTGTCTCACATTTTTAGTGAGTTGGAATTAAAGCAAAATGGTTCAAAGGGATAATTACCATTTATAATGGTGATGATGAAGTAACTTACCAAATGGTGCGATCACATCTGAGGTTTAAACACCATACTAATGAGCAATGCAACAAGATTCCATCATTACCGAGGTAAGTGAGAAAGTTGAGCATGAATGAATCTTGCTTGCTATCAAAGCTTAAGGTGTTTCGGCTCCAAAGGAGTTTTGATCTTAGCGACCTTCTCAGACATTGTGATGCAAGATTGGAAGAATGGCTCACACGCGGGCACATTAGCGTGAATGAGATGGAATAATGAGGAAGCTGAAGAAATGTCTAACTTAAACACTTCGCTGTAAACAACAAGTGGCTTCCCGAGAGACAACCAGAATGTTATTTAATTTTATCCGAGCATGTCTTCTAAGTACATCAATCACGGCGTAGCCGCTCATACCATAACTGCGTATGAATGAACATACTTGGACGTTATCAGTTTTTAATAGTGTGATATTATGTTTTAAAAACATTATTGTCAGTTCTGGAATACGGCGTATTCATGCAACATGATACTGCGTTATTCATGACATGAATACGGCGTATTCCCACAAGATGGACATCGTAATTTATTTTGTTTTAGTTAGTATAAATTAAACACAAATGCACAAGTTTAAAACATATTTTTCCTATTTTTTTATACAGGACCTTGTTGAATAAATTGTGTACGAATAATTTTGTGTGTGTGTCTATTACCACTCCTTTAAATGATATCGAGAGAGATCGCGGACTAGAGAGAACCCACTTAGAATGGTCTGTTCTACACAATCTTTGTAATAAACTCAACATGTGAGTAATCTATCGAAGAAATATCAGGGGCGTCTGTTCTAATTCTTTTTAATTCCCGTATTTAAAGAGATTAATACTCTCTCAATTAGGAGATTGTGAGATGATAGACAGTAGTGGTGTGTTATGTGTGAAATTTAGACTGTTTACTGATGAGATCCACATTTTTCACACTAAAATCGCATAAATTAATGCTCAAATTTAAAACATTCAAGCATACTTTGTGAAAATTAAACTGATACATAAACCCGCAACAATAACCCTTGGTAGATATGTGAGGATTTAACTTATCTGTTTTCAAATGTTTCCCACCTACATAAATATGGAGTGTGCAGGATTGATGTATACTTTAGAATATGGCTTGGTATATCAATTCGACGACCCGAAGCTGGAATATTCACAAAGGATATCGCCAGGATAACTTGTTTAAATGGTAAATTTTTTACGGATTAGACAGGCCAATCGCCTTTAAAGTTGCTTTATTAACTAATCACACCTCACGCGCTCGCGCGCTCTTGAATGTTCTCTAGCGCCTATAGTATGTGTGTGTATATATATTATTTGTGAGTGTGTGTGTGGGTGTGTGTTGCGTGTGTGTGTGTGTGTGTGTGTGTGGTAAAAATATATCATAGTTTTCCATAATATCAATATCTCCTCCCCTCCTCCCTCGCTCGCGCCTCAGGAAAAGTATTCCGTAGCTTCTAGAAGATTACTTTTATCCAAAGTAAAATCCAAAACCTTCCCGAGTCGTGTCCCGACGAGGCGTGAATTGAAAATCGAGGTTAAGTTCGTGATCGCATGTTTGAATAATCAAGATTTTTTATTTGAATTATATAATCAACTACATACTCGCCACCACTCAAAAAACAAACGCAAGTAAACAATTAAAGCAATTAAAGATCGAACCTAAAAACGTTAACGGGAATTAAAAACGCGATTAAATAAAACCTAAATCATCAAAATTTGACACTCTAGAAATGCAAATTTAATTTTAAAAGTCCAAATGAGTAAAAATCAATTTTAGGAAAAAGGGGAAAAAAAATTATATTTATTTGTTTTATTCTTATAAATTATGAATTAAAAACTAATTTAACCTAAAAATATTATTAAAAATACTAAACTAAATTGAAAAATTCTGAAAAATTTAGCTAAAAGTACTTAAGATAATATATAATCCTAAGAAAAAATAAAATAAGCCACACAGGCTTATCTTAATCAGCCATGTGTGTGTGTCCTCCCCCTCACTGAGATCTTAAGAGCTTTAAAAACAACAAATTCCTTTAATACCAAAGTGCACACACACCGTGTTAACCGGAAAAGACCCCAAAGGGCTCACGCCTCGGTACCGGCCCCCTTTGTTGCTGTTAAGATTAAGGATGTGAGTTCGAGTCCTCCACTACGGCAAATGCCCTACCATTTTTATTTGCAATTTTGATTTTTGAAAAAGCTTTATAACATGAAAATAAGCAACTTTTGTGAATATGACTTTTTCTGAAAACCGCGCGCTCTCATAAGCACAGAAATAAGTGTGAAAAGCTAGTGATCGCGTAAAGTTTTTACACGTAAAATATTATAATAAGATATGAATTACCAAACTACCTTCGAGGACAAAGGAAGAAAGAAAAATTCTCTCAATGTTCTCTCTCTCGCTCTCTCTTCGCTCTCGCTCGTTTACTCTCTCTCCGGAGAAGTGACTCGGTCGTATTCCTCGAAAGCATTTATGAAATTTAGACAACGTTTGTTATTTTGGACAATCGCTCTTTGAATTGGTTCATAGATATCGACGCTTGTTTTTAAAATTACTAAAGTCGCGCAGAAATCTCTCAAGTGACATTAAACCTACCATTAATAAGGAGTTTGAAACTTTAACTAAAAACACAAAAATGGGAACCCTAAACGGTGACTAAAAACCCAGAAATTTTAAAATTAAACTGTAAATGACTCTCGCGCTCGTTCTCTCACTTAGACTCTAATTTCTAAAAAGTAAGTTTAAAGAAAACAGAGAACAAAAAACGGAGTTGAAGAGTCTCTAATAAAACCCGAAAAACGTGAACGTGAAAACGAATCCCGTTATTAAAAATTGAAAATATTGTAATTTTAACCCTACTGAAGCCAAAATCAATTTTCCTAGACACTAAATGATGATATAAGAGATATAATTTTGTGTGTGTGTAAGAATTCTTTTGTTTTGATACATTTTTTCTATTTTTTTTATGAATTTTAATGTTTTTAATAAAAAAATTGTTTAAAAATTACTAAACTGTGTGTATATTAAAATTCTGAATAAAATAAATAGAAGTAGCTTGGATCTATGAGGATCTAGGAAAAAAATAAGCTCGAGGGGACACAGCTTATTGAATAGCCAAGCCGCGAAATAAGCTAAAACACATTATTGTACATAAAAGGGTCTAAAATGTTTTTAAAAGATAAATTAAATCTACTAAGCCTATAAAAGCAAACTGTTTGGGCTTGTTAAACTCAATAAGCAAACAAATAGAGAAAATAATCACTCACTCTGTATATAAGCTACTCTAAACAAGAAGCAAAAACAATTATGAGCTACCCCAATAAGCCTAGAATGAGACTTATGAACTCAACGAGTACTAACTTTTAGATAGTACTGCAGTTAAACTCTTAAGGTCTGCTTAGTATTAAAAGGCAAATATAGATAGAGATACTAGAAGTAAAAAATAAGCAAAAGCAGATACTCAACCATACACGCTAATAAGCTCCTAGAGACTCGCTCTCCAAAATCAACGGCATGTGTGAGATTACGCTAGGATGACATGAAAGCTGAAAAGCTTAAAATACACTTAAATTTTTTACACTAGAAAGCCTCATCAGCACCACGCATCTCTCTCGCTCGCACGCGAAATAAACCTGACTAAGTAATAATGTCGGACTCCAAGAGAGATAGAGATAGATAGAATAGATAGTAATCCTAAATAAGCCATAACAATAGGTCGCTCTAACGCGCAGTGGTAAGATAATGCACTATTGGTTGTAAACTGATATTCAAAACAGTTCCCTTAATGGCCCTTTGAGCTTTTGTTTTAAACGCTCTCGCTAAAAGGATCTTTATGACTGTTGGACTTATACTAGAAAGTAATCACTAAAATACTACTTAAAACAACTTTTTAAACCATTTTGAATTTCAGGGAGCTTAATAAAATGGCTTGTTTAAAACAGCTTTATACTTTAAGGAATCACTTAGTTACTTGAGTGGTTTAAGAGTGTTAGTCATTAGTGTTTCTAAGTTGCATCAAAGTGTGTTTAAAGTTTTGTTCATCAAGTCCCGCCCGCCGCCCCAAACGCACCAGCAGTTTTAAAAAGACAAGTAGTTTGTGTTTCCTCGCTCGCAATTTTCAGAAGGTAAGAGTAGGTATTAGATTTAAGATAGATTGTGCCGATATAGACTCAAGTAGATCTACGTCGCGCGCTGTGTCAATACTATTTCAACTTAGTTCGCGCAAAAATAAGTTCATTAGTGCATATTGTTTTTAGCCTTTAAATAATCTTTTTGTTTTTTAAAACCAAGAAGTATCTAAAGTGTTCTTATATGTAATAGCTGTTTTTAAACAAGCCTTTTTATTAAGCTCCTGAATTTCAAATTGTTTTAAAATGTCTTTGTTTAAAGTAGTTATGTCTAGGTGTACTTTTTAGGGTAATAAGCCAAAAGTCCATAAGGATCCTTTAGCTTATTTAAAAATAAGCTCAAAGGTGCCTTAAGGGACTGTTTGGTTATCAGTTTACACCAATAGTGCTTATTCTTTTATTTTAGCTTATCTACCTATTGTTTATGGCTTTATTTCGGATTAGCTGTGCTTATTAGCCTGAGTATAATCCAATTTTAGCTTATTTGGTTTTGATTTAAGCTTATTTGAGCTTATTTGCTTTCTAGTGTAAAATTTTAAGTGTTTTTAAGCTTTTTAGCTTTTCTGTCATTCTAGCTTATAAATTGTGCTTATTTTTGTTCTTAAGTGCTTATTAGATGTGGTTGAGTATCTGCTTTTGCTTATTTCTTACTTCATTGTGCTTATTTGCCTTTTAATAGCTAAGCAGACTTAAGAGTTTAACTGGCAGTACTAACTTAAAAGTTAGTACTGTTGAGTTCATAAGCTCATTCTAGGCTTATTGGGTTGCTCATTATTGTTTTTGCTTCTTGTTTAGAGTAGCTTATTATCTAAGTTAGATTATTTCTCTATTTGGTTTGCTTATTTGAGTTTAACAAGCCCAAACAGTTTGCATTTTATAGGCTTAGTAGTTTTTAATTTATCTTTTATATACATTTTAGCCCTTTTTGTACAATAAGCTGTTTTAGCTTATTTCGCAGCTTATTCAATAAGCTGTGTCCCCGAGCTTATTTTTCCTAGATTCCTCTTAGTTCAAGCTACTTTCTATTATTTTTTCAGAATTTTTATAATTAGTTTAGTATTTTTAAACATTTATTTTTATTAAAAACTTTAAAAATTCATAAAAAATAGAAAAATAATCAAAAAAATATAATTCTTTTTTAGAAAATTTTCTTTTATCATTTAGTTTCTAGGAAAATTAGTTTTGCTTCCGTAGGGTTAAAATTGCAAAATTTCAATTTTTAAAGAACGGGATTCGTTTCCGTTCACGTTTTTCGTGTTTTTAAGCTCAATTCAACTCCGTTTTTGTTCTAGTTTTCTTTAAACTTACTTTTTAGTCAATTAGAGTCTATTAAAAGAGAAAAATTCATTTTAGGTTTAATTTTGGAAATTTAGGGTTTTTAATCACCGTTTAGGGTTCCCATTTTTGTGTTTTTAGTTAAAGTTTAAATTCCCGTTATTAAAGTTAGGTTTAATTGTCCTTTAATTGGCTCACTTTTAGGATTTTAGAAAACAAATCATCTTTGAACCAATTCAAATCATTGTCCAAATAACAAACGTGGTCTCAATTTCATAAATCTTCGAGGAATACGACCCGGTAGTCACTTACCGGTAAATATACGTATTATTATATATAATTGTGAGAATTTTTCTTTCTTCCTTTGTCCTCAAGGGTAGTTTGGTAATTTCATATCTATTATATTATTTTACGTGTATAAAACTTTACGCATCACTAAGCTTTTCATTGCTTATTTCTGTGCTTATTTAAGGTTTTCAGAAAAAGTCATATTCACAAAAGTTGCTTATTTTCATGTTATAAAGCTTTTTCAAAAATCAAAATTGCAAATAAAAATGGTAGGGCGTTTGCCGTAGTGGGAGGACTCGAACTCAAGACCTTAATCTTAACAGCAAACACCCTTACCACTGCGCCCTTGGGTCTTTTCCGTTAGACCTTGGGGCAGTTTGGTATTAAAGGGTATTTGTTGTTTTAAGCTATAAGCCCTTTAGGACTTATTTACAGCTTATTAAGATAAGCTGTGTGGCTTATTTTATTTTTCCTAGGATTAGAATTATCTTAAGTACTTTTAGTAAATTTTTCAGAATTTTCCAATTTAGTTTAGTATTTTTAATAATATTTTTAGGTTAAATTAGTTTTTAATTCATAATTAATAAAATAAAAGTCAAAAAAATATAATTCTTTTTCCTAAAATTATTTTTAATCATTTAGGACTTTTAAAAATTAAATTTGCATTTGTAGAGTTAAAATTTGATGATTTAGGTTTTTAAGTCGCGTTTTTAATTCCCGTTAACGTTTTTAGGTTCGATCTTTAATTGCTTTAATTGTTTACTTGCGTTTGTTTGTTTTTGCATATTATTAGTAGAAATAGAATTCAAATCAAAAATCTTGATTATTCAAACACGCGATCACGAACTTAACCTCGATTTTCAATTCACGCCTCGTCGGGACACGACTCGGGAAGGTTTTGGATTTTACTTTGGATAAAAGTAATCTTCTAGAAGCCTTACGGAATACTTTCCTTCTCTTATTAATTGATATTTTGGGAATACTTATTATATATTTACATATATTATAATATAATATTGTTTTTATATTTATATATAATATATATATATATATATATATATATATATATATATATATATATATATATATATATATATATATATATATAGTAAGGAATTTTCAAGAACCACCGGTGTAGTTAGTTAATAAGCAACATGTAAAGGCGATTTGGCTGTAATCCTAAAATTTACCAATTTAAACAAGTTACTCCAATTAAATCCATAATACTCATTATTGTGGTCTCGAGTGATATACCAAGCCAAGTTCTAAAGTCTACAACATCACCGGCACACTCATATTTTGTGGAATTTGGGTAAACATTTGGAAACGGATAAGGTTAAATCCTCACAATATCTAACAAGGGTTATTGTGTGCGGGTTATGTATCAAGTAATTTCACAAAAGTATGCTTGAATTTTTTTTAAATTTGAGCATAATTTAAGCATTTTAGTGTGAAAAATAGGACAAGTAAACATTCTAATTCCATCCCCCACTTGAATTATACAACGTCCTCATTGTATATATAAAACATTAAATACGGGAATTAAAAAGAATTAGAATGAGAAACTCCCCTGATATTTGCTCGATAGATTCTCCATGTTGAGTTTATTAGAAAGATTGTGTTGAACAGCCGCCTTGAAGTTTTAAGACTCCAACAATTCAAGATCTCTAGATTTGTAAATTCTCCACCAATATTCGTCGATATTTCTTTCACAAGGTCCTGTATAAAACATAGGAAAAAACGTGTATTCCTATCTTGGTACCTATGGTTAATTTAAACTAAACTAAACAAACTAAATACGAGTCAGTCTTGGGGAATACGCCGTATCATGTGCATGAATACGCCGTATCATGTGCATGAATACGCCGTATTGCCAGAACTGACAATAATGTTTTTAAAGTGCATAAAAAGTAAAGACTGATAACGTCCAGACAATCAATACGCCGTATGGTATGGAGCGGATACGCCGTATTGATGTCTTGGAAGACAGGCTCGATAAAATTAAATAACATTCCGGGTTGTCTCTCGGGAAGCACTTTTGTTTACAGCGAAGTCTTTAAGTTAGACTTTTCTTCAGCTTCTCTTCATTATTCCATCTCATGCACGCTAATGTGCCTGCGTGTGAGCCATTCTTCCATCTTTGCATCTCGAATGTAATCAGGTCCTAGATTCAAAACTCCTTTGTAGAACCCCTTAAGCTTTTGATATGCATGCGAGATTCCATTCATCTCATCTTTCTCACTTACCTTCAGTAATGGTGGGATTTTGTTGCATTGCTCATTAGTATGGTGTTTAAACCTCAGATGTGATCGCACCATTTGGTAAGTTACTTCATCATCACCATTGTAAATGGTAATTATCCCTTTGAACCATTTTGCTTTAATTCCAACTTCTCTTAAAAATGGTTCACCAAAAATAACATCGCCCATTCCTTCATCACGATAAGCATCTATATTTTCTAAAACTGTAAAATCCGTCACAACAGAAAAGGTTCCAACAAAAATAGGCACATTCATTAAAGCTCCTATAACATTATTCCCTTTGTACACCATCTTATCTTTCATTATAGAATTATGAAACTTTTTGGACATCACATTGACGTACAATAATGGGAAGAAGTTAGCGTGTGTAAATTCAAATCCTATCATGCATGAAAACTTTAAGTTGTGAGCACAATCTATATGGATCTTCTTATCGTAGTCGCAATAACTAGGGTAATCATCAATTCTAATATCAAGTTCATCATCCCTAGTTCTAAATTCCTCAATTACCTCACCTTCCCTAATGGTGGGCATTAAATCATCTCCTTGATTTCTCCTAAGCTCAAATGGTTCATTTAGATCATTTAATTCGATGAAATCCTCAAAGAAAGGGTTTAATGATCTATTTAACACCAAAGTCTCTCCCATAAGCCTAGCTTCTAAATCAAGTTCCATTATTTCTCTCAAACTTAGCATGTAGACCCTCTTAATTAAACTACTAGCAGGTTTAACACTTGTGAAAACAATCCTTTCTTCCCCGACCCTTAAAGTAATCTTTCTTTTGTAAACATCAATCTTAGCACGGGCGGTAGACAAAAATGGTCTTCCAAGGATTAAGGGCACTTTGATATCCTCGGGCATACCCTAGAATTATAAAGTCTACTGGAAAAACAAATTTACCAATTCCTACTAGTACATTTTCAGCTATTCCTTTTGGATATTTCACAGTCCTGTCTACTAATTCAACTGTCAACTTAGTGTGAGCTAATTCTCCTAATCCTAAGCTAAGGTAGGTCGAGAGAGGCATAACATTAATGCTAGCTCCTAAGTCAACAAGGGCATTATCAAGGCATACATTATTAATAAAGCAAGGTAAAGTAAAACTCCCTGGGTCTTTCTCCTTTCTGGGTATGGAATTATTGATATGTGAAGCTTCAGAGTAAGCTTTTGAGAATTATGGTCCATATGATCCCTTCTTTTCTTCACAGTAGTAACCATTCAAATGACTTGGAAAGGGGTGGGGGGGGGGGGTCTAACACTTAAAAAATGGAATCAGTCGTTTGTCTTTTCTCCGTACTTGATGGTACGTTCTGTGTTTATCCTTGTTATATATATAGCTGTGTGTTTTTATGCTTGGGTGGATCCCACTTTTATAGATCGAATTCCTTAAAGCTTGTTTAAGTTAGTTATATTAAGATAAATCTAACACAACTATAGTAGAAACTTTATGTGAATGTATTAAAGATTATGCGGAATCTAATCTTTAATAATAAGAATTCTTAATGAAACAGTAACACAAAATCACAATTTAACAAACAATAAAAGCTTCTATATTATTAAGAATAATACGAATACTCTCCAATAATGAGTCGGGAATGTTGTAAATTAAGTTATTACAACTTATTTGAGTATTGGTTTAGGTTTACAATGGATAAAAACGAAGAAACGGGTCATAGTGTAGTATTTAGCTCGGGTTAGGGTTTCTGAGTTTTGAATTAGGGTTTTAAGAGTAAAAATGTGTATGAAAGTTTATAAATAGAATAATTAGGGTTTACACATTGTATATTGAGTGTAGTAGCTTGTACACAAGTGATGGTGAAGAAATTAGAATGAAAACGGAGGTAAAACGGTATATTAGATGTCATGCTTAATGACTTGTACATTGTGCTTTGAAAACTTGTACTTGACTTGGAGGGAGTTTATATTTCAAATGAAATGTTATATTACTTGTATATATGCTTTAGTAGCTTGTACATTCACTTTAGATATTAACCCTTCATGGAATTAGGGTTTAGAGGTATACGATAACGGTTTAAAGCCCGTTTTGATATAACGTTGCGAATGGTACATTATAGGAATAATGTACTTTGTAATAAGGATATGATGATATTGACTTGACATATTGTGATGTTTGCTTGACATATACGAAGACAGGATGGCCATAGATAGGTTGCGTGAGCTTGTCTACTTTAGTAATGCAAGTTACCTTGCTTAATGAGATATTGACAATGCAAGTAATGTAATAAAGCGAAAATTTTCCCCGTACAATTGTGATCATAGTAAAATAGGTTGATGAAAATTCTTGGGTTGTTATAGCTTCCAATCCAATACACTGTAATTCTATTGATTCCTCCAGACTGTGTCTTCAACATGTGGCTTAAACATTGTCTTTAAATCTTCCCATAGAATCAAATCTAAATCCTCCACTAGTGTTGTTGATCTATATTTAGCTTTTACCAATTTGTACAAATCTTCCAAGTCTTCCTTGCTAAAACTTTTAAGCATTTGACTAAAGACTCTGTACATTTGTGACTTTCCATCAGCTCTTATTATTTGATAATAGCTTTTCTTTCCTTTTTGTGGATCTTCCAGTCAACAATAGTTGGAGGCTTAGTAGCTAAAGGTACAACATCAATTGCAACTTCCTCTTCATTAGGAACAACTTCTATTAGACTTTGAAGCTTTGCTATTTCTTTATCCTTATCTACCTTCTGCTTCTTTACATTCTCTTGTTCAAACGCATCTCTTGCTCTCTTTGAACTGATCTCTTGTACTATCTCTGCTTCAGCTTTCTTAGAACTCTCTTCTACCAACTCAGTTCTGTAGTCAACAAAGGTATTCACCCTTTTCATTGCTTTGTCAAACAATTCTTGAATATTGGCAAAGGACTTGTTCTTTAAATTTTTGGGCTTCCATCCTTCCATGTTTTTCAGATAAGTACACATGATACTCCTTTGTTGAGCTCTTATTGGTGGTCTGTTCCTCTTCTCTTCTGCTCTCTTAGCTGCAAAATGTTTTCTTCTTTGCTCTAAGAATTGTACAAACAATCTTGCCTTTTCTTCATCAGTCAATCCTTCTTGATCTTAAGCTTGTAGTCTTTGAGCCAACTAATAATCAACTTCAATTTTAGCCTGAACATCATCCCAAGCTATGTTGGCTTCTTTAGTTTGATGAGCTTTTTCTCTGGCAAGTCTTTCTTCTTCTTCTTCTTCTTCTTCTTCTTCTTTATCTTGTAGCTTAAAGACAAGTTCTCCATCAAGTCTCATTTGTTCAAGCCTCTTCATACGCCTCACTTGTTCCACTATAGCTTCTTCAATCATAATCCCTTTACCTTTGTCCCGTGGAGGTTTTGGTTCATATATTATTGTTGTAGGTGTTGTTGTAGTTGTACCCTGCTCTATTTCTTGTATCACAACCTTAACAGCCTTGGGTTTTACACTCTTCAACTCTGCCAGTGCTTGAGCCAAAGTAACTTCTACATCAGTTATTGTAGCAGCAACATTAACTGTTTCTTTAGCAACTTTAACAACATCTACATTTTCAACAATCACCTCATCACCATCTAAGTCATTAACATCAAACATATCAGCATCATCTTGATCATTAACCAGAGTAATGTCTTCATCAACATCAATATCAGCTATCCTCCCTTGTTTAGATGCATCATCTTTACCCAAACCTTCATCTTCAGAGGATTCTACCCTTCTTGATGAATCAACTTTGTATATTATTTTAAGCCCATGAGTTCTTGACTTATTCCTCCTCTCTAGCTTCTTGACTCTCCTTTTCAAACTTGCAATCTCATTAGCTTAAGTGGTCTTTGTAGTCCCCAAATCAAGAACCCTTTGTTGTAAATTTATACATAGTTCCATCAATTCATTAAGTTTCAGACTATCCTCACCACTTTGAAGTGTGTTACCTCTTACGAGCAGTAGATCATTGGATGTTTTAGATACATTCTCAAACCTAGTTTGAGCAATAGTATCCCCCATGGTTTCTTGGCGCCTGGGACCACCACCTGAAGTAGTTCCTTGGGAACCAGCTTCATTAGGTGTTGCCTTGGATTGGGTCTTATTATTGTTACCCCTATTCTGCTCTGCATCTAAGCTAGTAGCAGTAGTGGCAGCCCTTTCCAAACTGTCATCCATCTCCTCATTGACATCCTCATCTGCTACATTGTCTGTAGGACCACTAGACTGAGGTATCTCAGTGTCCTTTCTCTTTGGCTTCCTAGGTATTTGTTTCTTTTGAGGTTGAGATGTTGATGGTTAAATAATGGTGGGTGTGTGATGGGGATCAGTAGGATTTGCTGAACCTTCACCCATTTCCTCTTGAACTTGTACCACCATTGTTTGGAATAATGGTGTTTCCCTTCTAGAAAAATCTTTCCCTACCCTTCTCATATTTCCAAATATCTTCTTAGTGTGAGAGGGTATAACATAAATCTTATTATGATTTGACATCCCTTCTAGTTGCTTATCCAAAAAGACTTGTACAAACCTTGCATACATAAAAAATTTCCTGCATTATCCAAGTTCTTCACCATACTTTCAAAAATGTACTTTGAAAAGTTAAACTTCTGGTTTGTAGCTAAACAGATAATTGCAGATGCCATAGTACTACTAAACGTATTCATGCAATAGTCTTAGAACTTAGGCATTGTAAAATAGTATGAATAAGGAATTTATATTATGGGAAAAAAATGCCTTATAGAAAGTAAGCTTCTAAGAAATTCTCATACCCCATCAGTGTAAGTTGTTCAAAGATGGTAGCATTTGGTAGACAATCAACACCTTCAGCATCTTCTATTTGAAGATCTCTTCTAACAATCGACTCAGTGATAATGATCTTCTTTCCATCTACTAGGGCATGTAACTGTACTTCCCCATTGACAGTTTTGGCTTTGACAGTAGACCAGAACTGTTCTATGCACAAAATATATATAGTGGGATTGATCGTTAGTGCATATCTTATAGGATTTGCATACAGAAAATCCACTATCTGTTTAAACCCCTCACTTTCTGCGGGTTTAGACAAAAAGCAACCATGTTATGAGTATCAACAAACTTTAGGGTCGCCATTGTGTTGGGTTTTGATGATGAATGATGAAATTGAGTTAGGGTTTGTAATTAGAGAGTACATGATTGAATGAAATCAATTAAATGAGTGATTGCAACCCTTAATCGAAGTATTTATGAAAATACCCTCAACAACATTAACGTTCATCAGCAGTAGTAAGTTATGCCTGGCAGCATTAACTTTCAACAGCAGTAGTAAGTTTATGCCTAACAGCATTAACTTTTACCAGCATTTGTAAGTTTATGCCTAGCAGCATTAACTTTCACCAGCAGTTGTAAGTTTATGCCTAGCAGCATTAACTTTCAACAACAGTAGTAAGTTTATGCCTAGCAGTAGTAACTCAGCAATAAGTTATACCTAGCAGCATTAACTTAAAACCAGCAGTAGTAAGTTTATGCCTAGCAACATTAATTTTGAGTCACCAGCATTAACTTCAATTCCATTCCAAACACTCTGTCTGTTTTTAATATATTCAACTCTCTTTCTATTTTTCAACTCACCACTTCTCTCAATTCTTTTTCTCACCAAATCACTCTGTTTGTTTTTATTTCACACATCTCTCTTTCTGTTTTTATTCTCACTAATTCTCTCAATTCTTTTTCTCACCAAATCACTCTATTTTTTTTGTTTTTTAATAACCAGTTTTTCCATCATCAATCTAATACTTTTCTTTGCTTTTTCTGCAAAATGTTAGTCCAAAAACCAAGAAAACAATCCATTGCAATTTTCACAATAATCACAGTATTAATTATACCTAACAGTATTAGATACAACTAACAGTAGTAACTCAACAATATTAAGTATAACTAGCAGCACTAATTATACACAGCAAAAACTTTTAATGACATGAATAACAGTACTAATTCATATAAAACTCTACAAAAACATAAAGAGATAAAAGATTTTAAGGATTTAGCATTCCAATACTAGCAATCAAATATTTGAAACCTATTACATCAAAAGCTTTGTAAGTAAATATGCAAACATTCTTGTCAGTAAGATTTTCGACTTTGAATCAACTTCTTTTCATTACAATCCTTAATAAAATGATGTCTAATCTCTATATGCTTTGTTTTTTTATGAAAAATAGGATTTTTTAATTATGAAAATAGTACTGTTATTGTCAATAAAGATCTTGGTATGCATAAAATTGTACCAATAATCAAGTAGTTGATTCTGAATCCAAAGCACTTGTCCACAACAACTTGAAGCAGCCACATACTCAGCTTCTATTGTGGAATTTGAAACCATTGTCTGTTTCTTGCACTGCCATGATATTAATCTACTTCCAAGGAATTGACAACCTAGATGTTATAGACTTCCTATCCAGCTTGCTCAACATAATCACTATCAGTGTATGCTACCAGATCAAAAGGGAGAATCTTTGAGATACCAAAGGCCTAATTTTGGTTGACCTTTTAAGTACCTAAAAATCCTTTTCACATCATAAAGATGTGAAACCTTTAGATTGACTTGGTATCTAGCACAAGCACATACTGCAAACATGATGTCAGGTCTTGAAGATGTAAGATACATCAATGAACCAATCATTGACCTATACATATGAACATCTACTTCTTCACCATCTTTATCCTTGAGCAAAGGCTTTTGAGTTTCCATTGGTGTGCTTGTAGTCTTGACTTCTGTAAACCTAAATTTCTTTAAAATTTCACCAACATATTTATCTTGACTAATAAATATGCCTTCCTTCTTCTGCTGCACTTGTAATCCCAAAAAGAATGTAAGTTCTCCCATAGAACTCATCTGAAATTTCTCATGCATCAACTTCTCAAATGCATTGCACAGCTCCTTCTTTGTTGAACCAAAGATGATATCATCCACATACACTTGGACCAGCAAAATATCACCTTTGTACCTTTTGATGAATAAGGTTTTGTCAATTTTCCCTCTTTGAAACTCATTGTCCAACAGATATGTTGACAAGGTTTCATACCAAGCTCTAGGAGCTTGATGTAGTCCATACAGTGCTTTTTCAACCTTGTACACTCTATCAGGAAAGTCTGGATCTTCAAATCCTGGTGGTTGACATACATACACCTCTTCTTTAATCTTTCCATAGAGAAAAGCACTTTTTACATCCATTTGATACACCACAAAATCTTTAAATGAAGCATAAGCTAAAAATAGCCTAATTGCTTCAATTCTTGCAACAGGGGCAAAGACTTCATCATAGTCAATCCCTTCTTCTTGTGTGTACCCTTGAGCAACCAATCTTGCTTTGTTTCTTATCATAATTCCTCTTTCATCCTTTTTATTCTTGAAGACCCATTTAGTGCCTATAGCCCTTTTTCTATTTGGTAAATCCACTAAAGTCCAAACTTCTTGTAGCTTGAATTGTAGAAGCTCTTCCTACATAGCCTCTATCCAGCTTGGATCCTTTAATGCATGAATTACCTTTTTGGGTTCTTCTTGTGATAAAAAGCAAGCAAACAAGCAGTTTTTACGGTCTTTATGGTTTGTTCTTTGTTGAATAGTACTAACAAACCCATGTTCCTTCAAATTATTTGACATATTTTTTGTTTGTGTAGCTGATTGCAAATCTCCAATCACTTGATCAAGAGGATGATCTTTATGAATTCTTGTAGTTAGAATATGACTGACTTGGATTGTTGTATTCAAGTTGTTCATGTCAGCCTCTACACCATCATCTTCATCATCTCTTGTGAAGTCAAATATGCTAATATCTTCCAAAGCAGGCATATTTGGATCAAATGGAAGTTCAATGCTTGTTTTTGCACCAACAGCATTAACCTTATTTGTGCTAGCAGCATTAACATTGTTAGTGATGTTAACATTATCCTCCTTCTCTTGATCTTTATATTCACTATCTTTTCTTGGATCTTCATCAACCTTCTTTCCATCATCACTTGAAGGTTTGGATCCATCATCATGAGAACTCTTTAGATCTTGGGAAAATGGTGGATCAGCAGTCCATAATGGTAGCAAAATGTAATCTTTGACAGGTTCTGTCTCCTTTCTAGCTTGACCTGCATTATCACTTGCTTTTGTACCTGCAAAACCATTAGACTGTGTACCTGCAACAATTGGCTCATAATTCATTGTTCTTGTTAGTGCATCAATATCAAATAGCCAATCTGGTCCACTCCCTGCAACATTAGGTGTACTTTCACTGAACCTAATATGCAAGTTTTCTTCCACTATCCTTGTTCTACTATTGAATACTCTAAAGGCTTTACTATTCAAAGAGTATCCAACAAAGAAACCTTCATTAGCCTTACCATCAAATTTGCCTAAGTGATCTATGGTATTTAGAATGGTAACAGGACACTCAAATGGTCTCATAAAACTTAAAGTTGGTGTTCTACCATGAAAAAGTTCATATGGAGTCTTGTTATGAGGCTTAACTACTAACATTCTATTATGTACATAGCAAGCAGTATTAACTGCTTCTGCCCAAAAAGTAGTTGGCAACTTAGAATCAGCCAGCATAGTCCTAGCAGCCTCAATTAGTGTTTTATTCCTCCTCTTAGCAACTCCATTTTGTTGAGGGGTTCTAGCTACACTAAATTGTCTTAAAATACCCTTCATCTCACCAAACTCATTTATTTCTTTGTTTTTGATCTCAGTCCCATTATCACATCTAATCACCTTAACCTTGTGATCTACTAGATTTTCTATCCCAGTTATAAAGGACTTAAGAATGCCACTAGTCTCATCCTTAGTAGCTAGAAAGAAAACTCATGTAAACCTACTATAATCATCTGTGACAACTAGGCAATACATTTTCTTCATAAGGCTTTTTACAAATGTTGGATCAAACAAGTCCATTTGCAATAATTGTAAAGGAAAACTGATTGAGTTCTCTGTTTTGGTCTTACAAGAGGCTCTGTACTGTTTTCCCTTTTGACAAGTAACACATGTTTGATCATTTTCAAAAAGTTTAGAAGGTAAACCTCTTACAAGATTTCTCTTAACCAATTTATTCATGGTTTTAAAATTTAAGTGACCTAGCCTTCTATGCCAAAGTTTAGATTCATCAGATGTGGCTTTTGCAAAAAGGCAAGTTAAACCTCTTTTAGGAACTATGTTCTTTAAATTAACACTATACATATTGTTCTTTCTAGGAACTCTAAGTAAAACTTGACTTTCATCAATTAACTTAAAGTTTGGAGATAAAACAATACATTCAATGTCATTAAAAAGAACACTATTCTTTTTATCACACATTTGTGAGACACTAAAGAGATTAAACTTTAACTCTCTCACAAAATACACATTTTCAAAATCTAGATTACCAGTTTTAATGGTACCTTTTCCTGTGATTTTCCCTCCTTTGGGGTTCCCTCCAAAAGCAACATATCCTCCATCTATCTCTTCATAGTCAGTAAGATAGGACATGTTCCCAGTCATGTGCCTTGAGCATCCACTATCAATCACTCCTTTATCCTGTAAATCCATTTGTGGATTGCCCTGCACATTAGATAAGAAAATTAATTTCTTTTGGGGACCCATGCTATCATTGACTTAGATCTGCCTTGTGCATCAATATAATCAAACCTTTTTAGGATGGTTGATGCACTGTTGTGTTTAGAAACATGGTCTAAAACTTTAGTCTTTGGTTTCCAAACCCAACAAGCTGAGGCCTTAACAACATTAACATTATTTCCCTAAACAACATTAACTACTGCTTTTGGCCTAGCAGTATTAACATTTTTACCCCTAACAGTATTAACCCTTTGATTAATATTACTGTTTTTAAATGTTGTGTTATTATTAATGGGCCTCTTAACAGTTGAATGTGCTATTTTAGAAAGATATGACATTGGTCTAGCAGCATTCACTGTTGTTTTTGAATGAGCAGTATTAACTTGTCTAGTAGTATTAACTGATACTATTGTTTTTGAAATATTTTGTCTAGCAGTATTAATTGATACTAAGCCAGACTTCATTAGTACTGCTCATGGAACCATGTTCTTTTTAGCATAGGGTGATGTCTTTTTTAGCAAATCTTAATGATTACCCTGTTGAGCATTGTTTCCAAATAGTTTTACCATTCTTTTGATTTTGAATACTATTTTGGATAGTAATTGCATCAATTGACAAAAATGATCCAAAGCTTCCACACAATACATGCCTTATTAAACATCTCAAAATTGCTTCCTAGTCTTTGAGACATCATATTGTTCCAATTTCTTTGATTGCCTCTTGGACTGTGAGTGTTTTGCCTATGTTTCTCAGCTTGTTTAACAGTTTTCCTAGCAGTTTTCTCTTGTTGCTTAGGTTTGACAAACTCTATCTTAGCAATACTAGGCTTAACTATTTTTTCTCAATTTTAGGCTGAGACACATTTTCTTCCTCACTATCTGACACCCATTCTTCAATGATCGGGGCATCATTATTCTTCCTAACTATCTCAGACACTTCTTCATCAGACTTTCTATTTTCAACTACAGGCTTATTAACAAACTCATCTAAACCAGTAAAAGACAAATCAGGTGTTGGACTATGTAGGGAGGTGGAAATGCATTATATTTTTTATAGCCTAAACCTTTCTTGCAATTATCAAACAATTGTGTTCAACTCTATGAGCTTATCTAAACTTTAAGATGCATTTTCAAATTTATCTACATTAAATTGAATGCTATCTTTTTCTTTTTGAAGTTTTTCAAGCTTCTTCCTAAGCTCACTAATAGTTATTTCTCCTACTTGAATATCCCATTTTAAGCCATTAATTTTTTCTACATAAACAGACTCATTCTTTTTATAAAATTTAAGTTTTTCTTCCACTGATTCTAAACCTATTTTATAACCTAAAACCATTAAACTAGATTTCTCTAAATCTCTTAATAGTTGATCATTTTGAGATTTAAGTAATTTAACAGTTTCCATACAAGATTTTGAACAATTTGAATCATTGGATACCTCTGAGTCAGAACTTGAAGATGAGTAAGCCATGAGTGCTTAATTAGGCCCTTCTTCTACCTGATCACTCCAGTCATATCCACCAAGACCATCACATAACATTAAGGCTGTGGAAGTAGATGTTTCCACAGGCACACTCCTTCTTGAGACTTCCTTCTTGTTGTCTTGAGTTCTTAGAGCTCTGTACTTCCTAGCAAAATGTCCCCTCTTATGGCAGTTGTAGCACTCCACTTTAAACTTATCAAAACCCATAGTCTCATTGTCATTAACAGTAAGCTTCCTTCCTGTATTCTTCAAAAACCTTCTAGCCCTCATGGTCAACATGGCCATTTGCCATCTCAACTCCATCTCTTCTATGTCATCAAGATGGATTTGTTGCAAGTCCTCATGTGCAAGTGGAGGACTATTTGGTTGACTAGCAAAGAATGAACAAATAACAGCATCACTTAAGTTATCAATATTTGTAGAGTAAGCAATATTAACTTAAGTGCTAGCAGTAGTAATTTCATGAGCAGCATTAACTGCTTCATTAGAGCTGCTAGTGTTGTTATTAGAAGAGAACACAAAAGCCATGTTTAGTATGCTTGAAATTGAGCTAGAGATCCCTTCAACTTCTAGTTCATACACTTTTAGGTTATTGTAGATATCATACATGCTCATTGTATCCAAATCAGCTTTATTCCTCTACACAACAGCATGTGTGTTCCACTCAGGTGACAAACTTCTTAATAACTTTTGATTAACATATTCTTTTAAAAGTTTTTCACCTAAAAGCTCCAACTGACTCACAAGATTTTGAAGCCTATCAAAAGTTTGGTCAAGCATCTTTGAGCTTGGAGCAGTGAAGTTTTCATATTACTTCTTTAAGAGATTCCTTTGAGTCTTTTTAGTAGCTTCATTCCCACCAAATCTCTTTTCAATAGCTTCCAGTAACAGCTTAGCATCCTTTATAGAGTTAAACTTTAACTGATGTTCATTGGGAATGCTTATCATTAAATTACTTCTAGCCTTCACTTCTAATCTTCTCGTAACATTATCTTCAGTAGCTGTAATAGGCATCACTGTTGTAACACCTTCCATAACTTGTGTTTTTGACAAGGTTGCACCATTCTCTGTGACTTCCCAGAGTGCATAGACTATCATCTGGATGTATTATTCAATCCTCATCCTCCATAACTCAAACTCACCTGGTTTGAGCATGGGAACTTTAGATGCAGCCACCATGTGTGCAAAATCTTGATCCATATCTTCTAGCAAAGTTTCTCAAAGCAACAAGCTCTGATACCACTTGTTGGTCCCACTTCAACACTTCTATAGATCGAATTCCTTAAGCTTGTTTAAGGTTAAGTTATATTAGATAAATCTAACACAACTATAGAAGAAACTTTCTATAAATGTATTAAAGATTATGCGGAATCTAATCTTTAATATTAGAAGAATTCTTAATGAAACAGTAAAATACAATGAACATTTAATTCAACAAAACATAAAAGCTCTAATATTATTAAGAATAATACGAATACTCTCCTAGTATTAGGGTTACAAAACTTTGAAGCTATAATGACTTGTTTTATTTTGATACTCTATGAAAACTATATCAATCTCTATGCTCTAGGACCTCCTTTTATACACCAAGAAGTCCTAGTCCGATGCATTATATGAATTCCTAAGACTTAGAATATTCTCTATGATCTATTCTATAAATAACTCATACTTATTACATAAGTAATCTTGATCTCCAAACAATCTTTATCCTTTCGCAGCACGACGCTTGTATTGCTCTCCCACAACCCCATTTTCACGGTTTAGGCTGCTCCCATTTCGCTCGCCGCTACTACGGGAATCGCTTTTGATTTCTTTCCTCTTGGCTACGAATATGTTTCAGTTCGCCAGTTTGTCTTCTTGCCTGCCCATATTCACAGCCATTTGGGAAGGTTAACTAATCGGAATCCTGGATCTATGCATATTTCAATCTGCCCCAAGCTTTTTCGTCGCTTACTACGCCCTTCCTCGTCTCTGGGTGCCTAGGTATCCACCGTAAGCCTTTCTTTGTTTGAACCTCGTCTTTATCCTTTCTCTGACAGTAGAAACTCTTTCAGCAGTCTTAATCTTTGAGCAGTTGTAACTTTTGTACTAGCGGCATTAACTTTTAACACCAGCAGTAGGAACTTATACACCAGCAGCATTAACTGTGTACAAGCGGTAGTAACTACTTAGAATATTTTCTTCAATCTTCATCAGCAGTATTAACTTTACACTAGCAGTACTAATATATACTAGCAGTAGTAACTGTGAGCTAGCAGCACTAACTTTATACTAGCAGCACTAACTACTTAGCATATTTTTCATTAAAGTTAATGAACAACACTAACTTTAGCTTAACAGCAGTAACACAAACCTTAGCAGCAGTAAATCTAAGATCATCAAGAAGTCTTTTAATCCCAACAAAGGAACTCAAAAATCCGATTTATAACGAAGGAGATACGGCATTTGCAAGTTATACGATAATAAACGCATTTATAAAAGAAATTTTATAAGAACTTATTACAAACAACTTCTGATATAAAAGATTTGTTATTTTTCTCAGATATTACATATTTTTAGGATTCTAAAACATTAAGAATCATAATTTTTCGTTCAATAACGAAGGAGTTATGGATTTTTCACGTTTACGATAATTAAAGTTTATAAAAATAATTTTATAACTATGAACAGTAAAAATCACTATTTATATCAGATACATTTTAGAAATACATTAATTAGATAAAACTTTTAATTACGAAGACGTGCTCGAAAGAATCACTAAAATCAGAGTTAAAACGAATAAGATACGACATTTACGAGTTTACGATAACTAAATTTATAAAAATAAATTTATAAAAGTGAATAAACAGTAAAAAGTATTGTTCACTAGAGGACTTAAAATATGAAAATGTAATATTTTGATAACTCTTCTTAATACGAAAGCGTGAACGTAAGAAACGAACTTAAAACGATAAAGTTACGCTATTTTTACTAAAGAGATATTTATAAACGTTTTTACTTTATAAATATAATTTCACAAATACAATTAGATGGTGATGTAGCTATATAGAATTATATACGGTCTTAGTTATTCAAAGTACTTAGTACTCATACGGCCTATAATTAATTAGGTTGCATTCGGGCGTATTTGTGACGCATTTTCACGCATTTGATTTACATTATTAACTCATCCACTCGAGGTGAGTTCATAGCCCCACATTTTATATTTTTAATGATTTACAAGTTTTGAGGTGAGAAACATATGCATGTTTTACAATTGGATGCAAGTGAACATTTTACATTACGATTACGTGTTTGCCTAAGTAACTATAACCCTTTAAGCCCATTATCATGAACTGTCAATTACTTGTTGTGAGCACGAATGTTATAAATAGATCTATTTAGGATTGACATCCCCATTCGGGTGAGTCATGCTCACTGTGCCGGTATACCGGACAACGAACATATACCATGTCGGATTTGGGATGTTGCGGGTTAGAACATCATCACGGGCAACGTTGGCAATTTATATTGCAATTCATACATGTCGAGCTTCTGTGTCATGAGCTTAGGGAAACGTAATCACATTTTATGATGTTTGCATCTGTTGCATTATCATGGGGAAATCTTGCAGTCCTACATTATACATTTTACAAACCTATGAATTAACCAACATTATTGTTGATGTTTTAAGAAATGTTTTCTCAGGAGATCAATGAGGTACAAGACCAGAGATACATTGGTGGTCGTTATTTTGGAAGTCGTATGCATTAAAGATTTGGTTGCATTACATTTTGGGGATATATTTTATTATGGACTAAAATCTATGTATTTTGAACAATAAACAAGTGAAGTTTCGAACTTATGTAACAATAATTTGTTAAATCCAATGTATCAGTTTTAAACGACTTTTAAATGGTCGTTCTTATATATATCTTGTGCTATTGATCTATGAAGTACCATCCCCAGACCCATATTCCACTACAACCCAATTTGGGGGTGTTACACTAAGTGTTTGCCATGCTGCCTTAGTTGTATTGCCGAACCAAGGGCCAAGGAATTTCAATGATGCCACCAACACCTGGAAGGAGAAACCAAACTTCAACTGGGCACGTTCCAAAACCTTCACTAACCCACAAAACAGATCAATCTCCGTCCACTCCTCTAGCTATCAAATGAGACTTGAAAAGGCATTACTTGATTTCAACTCCAACCAAGAGAAGAGGTTATCTCACCTAAGATCCCAACTCAGACAACAGCAGGATGACATGATTGGAAAGATTAACCTTCTTTGGAAAACTATTTCCGAAAAACTCAATGACGTATCTACCCCAAAAAATGCAAGAAACTCTATGGCCCCCAAGAGCATTGCAGTAATCAGTCATGACGAAAGGGATGAACTAACAAAGAAAGGAATCAAAAGCCCGTCGAAGTTGTTCTCCCCAAAATATCTCTCTCCCGCATCCATAAAAGAACTAAACAAGAATCCGTCATCTCCAAAGCGCGTTCACTTCATCAATTCGATCGTCATCCTCAGCAAGGACAGTGATACAGAAGAAGACGTCTCATCAACCAACACACGCAGACGCGACCTCGGTAAAATGACGAGAGGAAATGAAGAGGTAAAGGAGCAAGGCAAGGAGGAAGATGAAATGGAAACCAACGTGGAAGTAAAAGAGATAATTGAAGAAGAAGAAAGTGAATTTGAAACTACTGAGGAAGTTGAAGAAATACTCAAAGAGGATGAAGATGATGAAAACTTTAACTCATTCCCAACTATAAAGGAATTATCACATCATGAATGGTTATTAAAGAATCCTCGACCCCGTGAGTAAAGGCGAGAATAAGAGCCAAAAGTCTGAACAACATCAAAATTTCCTGCATAATCGGTCACTTCTTCAAGAAACATGCTTACATAGACCTAGAATTACCAATCAATATCATGTCTAGGCGTTAATATAATCAGATCTTAACTTATGGGCTTAGATCGAGGTAGAAACCGTCAAACCCAAATAAAATTAGCAACTTTGTAGGAAGAGTAAGAAATCTAAAAAATTTCATAAAAGCTACCGCCTACGAATGCAATTTATGATTTGGAATATACCACCTAGCATTAATGATCGTTTGCCTGGGGAGATGTATTGGTAGAGCCTTTCATTATGAAACCGGCCTCGTCTACAATAAGAAAAAGGAACCTTCCATGATTAAACAAGATAATGATAAAATCTAATTTAAAATGCTTACCCCATGGAAATATCAAGCAACAAGACTTATAGGGCACGAAGCAATACGATTCCAAACCCCCGCATCGGCACTATGAAAAAACTTTTGCAATGGAAGGACGCAATATTATCAAAGCTTACTCATTTGGGATGAGTACAGGCAAGACAAAGGAGATAGGAGAGGAGTTAGGCACTTGATGAGGTTATAAAAAGAGATGATGGACGATAAAGGAGAAGTCACGTAAGAACGTGTTACTTCGAGTCTAGCTACAAGACTCATAAATAAAGAAAAGCCTTCTGGGAGCAACCAAATAATTAACTTTCCCCAAATAGGAGTGTCATGTGTTTTAATCTTTTTCTTTTTTAATTCAGTATTCATGTTCGAACTCTATCTGTAACATTCATTGTATTGTTTTTTTAACCTCGTCTTAATTTCAATCAAAGGTATTTTGAAAATAATAAGTGTAGGGGAATTTATCCCGTTTTTGAGCCAAGTTCAAGCATGTTAAATAATTTGTTTAGATTAATTCGCGTCAGTTTCGAGTCATATGAGTAAATTGTCAAATCTCAAGTTTTATGCAGCTATTTGTACAGGAATTAACTTATAGAATCAAGTGCAGGAAATTTTTCATCAAAAACAAAATTTTGTTTTCACAAAACGTGAAGACGGCGGACACGATTTACACGCGACGCCGTCACCACGACACCTGTGACGGGGTCAGGATTCTCCTGACGGCGTCAAACGCCCAAGTCCCCCCCCCCCAGAAAACTTAAAGAATGTTTTTAACTATGTTTATGAAAATAAAACTTCATAACATTTAAAAATTGTAATCTTTGTTATAAAACCTGCAAAAAAAAAAATTATACCCAATGAGTTTGACAAATTCTCATCATCCTAATCTTAACCAACCGCTTTAATCGAGTCAAACCCTAAATTCATATGTATATTTGTATATCGCATATTTTATGCTTGCTATAGTTGTCTTTTTCTTTGATTACAGGTTAATTTGATAAATAAGCCTTGGAAGTTCTTAGGAATTTCATATGTACAATCTTGGGATATGATTTAACCAGTTTTGCATGTTTCTTCTCCCATTATTGAGCAAACCAAGGATACTAGTTTCTTTTTTTCTTTGTTTTAATTTTCCCTTAATTCGTTTTTACGGTACCTTTTTATAAACATTACGACAATGTTCAACATAAGTTAGTGAAAAATAGCCTTAGAACTATTCTTCATTTGCCCAATTGCTTTGTCCCTTAAAATGATGGGTAATAAATTCGAACATAACATAAGAGTTTAATATGACCCAATTTTAAATTTTTTTATGAACATACCAACAAAAACCGAGTATAATAGAGTCTCATTTTAGCATTTTATTATTTTCACAAAACCCTCCAATTCCACCCCCAGAATGTGAGGTTCGCCTAATAAATATACCTTAGCTTGTTCTAGATAAGGATGACAATCAGCTTGTCTATTCTTCTGTCTTTACAGAAGTTTAAGCATGTTGTTGTCGCCTTTTGGAACATTGGTATTGGTTACTTATTAGTATTATGAGAGTTTACCTATAGTAAATAGAATTCTAGAACTTGATTTTTAGTGATGTCGAAACCCGAGCCAGCATATGAGTAATAGGATTTGCTTGATAATAGGCATTAGGAATAGACAACTCTCCCGTTTGATACAGCACACCCCATTGTTATGATGGTCACACCGATCATATAACTATACCACACCCTTGCCATGCACTCATTTTTAGTGCAGGATACCCCTAGTACAACCCTCTGAGCTTATCCTTTTTCACGGTTCTTGTAATTTTCTGGTTAAGCCGGACTATTAATGAAGAGCATTGTCACCTTTACACCAATTGTTACACCCAAATCGCCTTAGCCCACCTTGTATGTACTCATCTTTTGTACATTATTATTTTAACCCAAGTTAATTATTTGAGTACACGGTTGCTAAATCCTTATCCTTGTAAATACTGTTTTGGGACGATTGGGATTCATGGTAGTATTTATTCTGCGGAAGAATGAGGAAGAAAAGTTAAGTCAATACCCCTATATATTTGTTAGATGATCTCCAAGTTATTTTGATCCACCTCAAATCGGGTCATTAGTTAGATTGTAAGTATCGAGCATGTAAAAGCTCAAGTGTAGGGGTACATGTTATAAACCCCATGTTGTGATGTATTATGTTATTAAAAAAAGGAAAAGAAAAAGAAAGAGATTGATGTAGAGTTGTGTAGTGTTTGTATATCTTCGTCCGAGTCTTGGCTTAGCAACCAAACCAACGTGTATTCATGTAAATAACTAGCTAACCCTTCCACTTCAAATTCACCCAAAGCCACCCAAATGTATCCCATCCGTTTCCATTTCCATTATATGTTATCTTACACCTACACCCCACAACCCTTTAAAAAGACCTCTTAGATAGTAATGAATAATGCTTGCGCCCAGCGGTGGAGGTTTGATCCCTTACCAAGCCTATGGTAATTTATATGCTATGACAGGTAATGAGTGTTGATTTTCCGTTTCCCCCTTATGTTATAATTTATTATACACCCGAGTGAAAGAGAGAATCCCAAACACTTATGTGAGGTGCTAGTATATACTTTCCGTGCCTTTAATTACGAGGTCTAGAAGGTTGTGTTGTAAAATACTTTTAAAGAGTAGGTAAAAATGACCCTCATATTGTTATTGTCTAGGTAGAAAAGCCCATTTGCTTAAGGACAAGCAAATCCCAAGTCTAGGGGTATTTGATGAGGTGTCATTTTATACACGTTTTCGGGGTCGTTTAACCCCTTAAATCATGCATTTATGCCTAAAATAGGTACTTAATCGTTCCTTTTCAGGTATTCAGCATTTGGAAGGAATTTGAAGGAAATACACGTGACTTGGGCTCATTTGGAAAAGAAACGGACAAGACTACGAACCTACATCAACATCTCTCAAGAATTTCTACTCAGCAGCTGGAGACGGCGTCACAGATCACACGTGACGCCGTCACAACTCATACCAAGACGGTGTCACAAGATCTCATGACGGCGTCAGAATGCACGACCCAACCCATTATCTAGAATCTTCTACTCATGACGGCGTCACAATTAAAATGCGACGCCGTCACAGCGATTTTCCTATATATACAAAGAGTGTAACTTTAGAGTAAAATAAAGGGACGAACCCTAGTTCATTTAGCAGTTGTTAGGGACGATTTTAGGGCCTCAAAACCCTATTGTACTTCCTTTAATTCATGTTTTAATCAAGTAAGATTATCTTAATCATTCAATATGTCTATGTGTTGTTTGATTCATTGTTCTTACTTTATCTTTAACATGCTTGGCTAAACCTTCTATTGTGTTTATTTATGATTGTATGAAACCTAGGATGTAGATCTTAGTGGTGTTGCTTCTTGTGATGAATATGCATGTTAGGTCTTAGAAAACCAGCTTTTGTCTGTATCGCTGTTGATATGTCTAGGAAAACATGATTGTGTAGAAAGGATACCATTGGGTAACAGTCTTCATACTACCTTGCCCCTTATATGGTTGATCCACTCTTAATATATTTCAAATGCATTTAATATACTCTTAGGGGCCTTGTAATAGCCTTCATACTACCTTACTTGTACGTTGCCTTAACGGTGTGACAAAGCAACAACACTAGGATAAGCAATCTAGGGAGTAATACATGATTAAATAAACACAATCTTTTATTATATTGTTATCACCGGTAGCTTAGTTTATATTTAGTTTAATAGCTAAAACCAACCAAATCTCTCAATATATGATTTTACCTGCTTTTCTATAAATATAAAAACACAAAAATAATCTTCTCTCAACCTTTAGAATTTTGTTAGACCGTGATCAAGCCTTCCCAACCTATTCCCTTAGAGAATGATAACAACCCCCTGAGTCTTGCTTATACTACACTATAACGGTTAGGTACACTACCTAGGGAGTTGTAAAACTTCTTGTAGAAGTCCCTTACGACAACCGCAACAAGTGTCAAGATTAAACGATCAAACGGACATACTAAGATGGCAAGATTTTATACATACCTCGTTTAGCCTGATAAAAACACGAAAATAATAAAATAGTATTATTTTTTTATTATATATATATATATATATATACATTTAAATATATATATACTTTAACATTGTGGAGATGTTATTCTTTTATTTAGGATCTTTGGATTTTATTGAGATGTTATCTTTTTATATAGGATCTTTGGATTTATAGTCTGTTCCTCGTCAGATTTTCTCGAAATCGCTTGGACATTTGTCTCGTGTTTGTTTGAGGAGTCCTAGTTTTTAAGTATTTTGTGTTGCTGTCGCACTTAGCCCAAGGGGGGAGGCGAGGGGGGAGGGGGGATGAGTTGTTACTTAATTACCACACAACCATGATACCACTACTCATGTTTTGAAATAAGAATAAAGGTTTGTGATATGAATACAGAGTTCATAATGGTAATAAAGGGTTTGAAATAAAATAAGGTTTTATGATGAGAATAAAGAGTTTCGTATGAGAATAAGGTTTTTGATTATATAGAATAAAGGGTTTTGTGATGAGAATAAAGAGTTTCGTAATGAGAATACGGTTTTTGAAATAAGAATAAGGGTTTGTAATAAGCAGGAAGAATTTGGTGTGAAGAAAAGATGAACGGATTGGGGGGTGGTGCGTTTTTTTTTTTTTTTTTTTTTAGGGTGTTTAGTTCGTTTGCTGTTTACCGGGGAGGGGGGGGGGGGGGTGGGGGGGGGGGGTGGGTGGGTAGCTGTTTAGGTTAGGGGGGGGGGGGGATGAGAATAAAGAGTTTCGTAATGAGAATAAGGGTTTTGAAATAAGAATAAGGGTTTTGTAATAAGAGTAAGAATTTGGTGTGAGTAAAGATGAACGCTTGTACAATAAGGCAATTTTGTACAAAATATTAATAAGGTGAAATTAATGTTAGGTCATGGTTGGGTACCATTGTGCGTTGTAGAGATTATTTGTGCGTTGTATAGAGATTATCTGTGCAGTTATTATCATCTGTCGAGGTGAGTTCTCGTAGCCCCACTTTTTAAATCTTTTTCGTTGAGGGAAAATGATACTCAAATGTGTTTTGAACTGTTTTCTGAACTGTGCGAAATGTGGTTTTGTTTTTGGGACAATGTTATGTGCCTATGACTGCTATGTGAATGACATGAGTTTTGGTAGAATATGTTGTGTAGGACTTTCTGTGTGGATCTTCTGTGTGGGACTTGTGATCTTTCGCCATATTTATAGCTCTAGCTGGTAGGCTTTAGGTGCGTATGACCTCGGGGTTGCGACCCCAAGAGCATTGGTATATGTTGGTTTGATGATTAGCTGGGATGCTAGGTCATGGTACATGATTAGCGAGGATGCTAAGTCATGGGATTGAGTGCTTTTACATATATTCACTGTCATATTGCATAATTGTCCAACTTTTTGAGATATTAGAACAACGACTGGGTTTTCTCCAAATCTACGAGCTCACTAACATTATTGTTGACATTTTTGAGTATCATTTTCAGGTGTGTGATTTAACCAAGGTAAATTGGAAGTAATGGGAACTAAGGACGTACACGTGTGGGATGCTAACTTGAGACTTGTACATTTTGAAATTAAAAATGTAACTTTTAAATTGTTGTAAATTTAGAGCTTTTGTAAAATGGATGGTACGATATTGTACCTTGTGCAATGTGGATCATTATGTCGCATTCCCGTGTTTTCACCGCTGACGGGGTGTGACACAAGTTAATATCCAATAACCAGCAAACAAATCTCAACTAAGGGGAAGTCGAGTTAAACCGCACGATACCAAGGATCGTGACTCAAACAAGAAACCAAAAATATGTCGACTGAATTTTTTTAAGGGTTTTTAGGGTTTAATGGATCGACTGCTCTGATACCATGTGAGAAAGAAATATTGTCTATGTCATTAAACATAATATCAGGTACATATATATGATTACAATGACTATCCTAAAACACGGGCTTGAGCCAAATATATAATAATAATACGGCTTAACAAATAATATGAATAACTAATATAGTAATCTATTTGCTTTATCATAGTCATTTGATAAGCTGTAATTACATTAAAAGTTTGAACAATGTTTTGTTTGTCTTGAACTCTCATCTTGGTAATTGGTAATATAAGGCGACTAATTTTCATGGTGAGCCGGTTGATATCAACTACATTAACAAAGTTTCATTTTATAGACTCTTACACCTCTTATTAGTGTTAATTGTTTGGAATTAGAGTGTTTTGCTTTATAGACTCTTACACCTCTTGCCTGTGATCTCCCAAGCAAACACAAAGTGAAACTATTTTTCCCTGTTTAAAAAATGATTCACTTCAAACCACCAAATTTTAAGTGAAAATCAAAGAAATAAAAATGTGTAAGAAACAAAAGAAGAAGGATCTTAAAATTGTTTATGGGAAGTAGTAGGTCTATACAAAATAAACAAAGAAGAAAACACGTACAAGTTGGTCAAAGTTTTGTAAAATACATTTACTATATAGTAGTTAACAACATAAAAAATTTGGCAATATCAAGCAGGTGTGTGAAAGTTGATTAAATTATAGGAATTATAAATTTATCGTCGTACGTGGATGGTAAAGAAGTTAAAAGCGAAGTTCTTACATACCAAGATAACATTACATATGAATATATGTATATAGAGAATCATGATCAAATTATCCCAAACGTGAGAAAAAAGTTTGATGTTCTTTATGGTAACATTCACATCTTTTTACATATAGATGTTCCTTTTGGTAAATTCAATACAAACTGATGATTCAAAATAGTAGACTGAGTGTGTATTTAATAAGTTGTTATATGATAAGATAGTTAACCAGAAACCATCAGCGGGTTTGGGCCATGAATGATGAAAACCTCGCAAGGTATTGTGTTTATTGATTAATTATTTATAATGCAACGTATATAGCAAACTTAGAAAACCTTAATGGACTCGAAGCCCACATGCACTACAACAAATTGGTCACTTGTTCACACTTTTTAAACCGTGAGCTTCTTTTTAACATATTCACATTTATAAGTGAAAAAATTATTCACACTTAAAAGTGTGAGGAGTTGTTTTAAAATCATATTGTTTCAAAATCTCCACCCATGAAAGTGTGAACTTTTTTTATAAAGCTTTACACTTACAAGTGTGAAATTATTTGCTACACTCATTTGTTTCACACAAACTAAGTGTGAACTTTTCAACTCCCACACTATAAAATGTGAACACGTGCCTTAATAAGTGTGAAAAGTTAACTATTTTGTTGTAGTGATGCGAGCACGGGCCAACTATGTTATCATCTAACA
>BQNB010052019.1:14251-28895 GCA_026074375.1 Tanacetum coccineum
CTTGTCTGTGCCTCACACAACCCCATTTTGACCAATATATTGTTTTATTTTATAATTAAAAAAATGAATTAAAAATGTGTAGAAATAAGTAGGCTGTATGCTAGAACAAGGGAGATTCTGACTTAACCGAGTATTGCACTCTAGCTTTCCCCTTAACTTTCGAGACTAAGCGTTTGCAAGACTTAAAATTTTTGCAAAGAATAAAAAATGACAGAGTTGAATATAAGTTAGATGCTAAGCGTGGAGTAGTTGGATCTCTTTAGAGCTCATAGATGTTAATTATGGCTTTTTTCTCCCATCAGCTAAATAAACGCAATAAAATAATTTTTAATAAATAAAGTTGCATGGTTTTTACGATTCTTAGTTTTTAATCCCTTCTTAGAGAATTCGTTTTGATGAAAGTAAGGTACACATCGAGGTTTTGTTAGTGTTGTGGGGAAATAGGCTACCATTTCTTGATGGTTCGTTCTCGTTGTCTCAGAAGTTAAAAGACCACATGACTCAAAATTTGGCCATAAAAAAATTGTAATAAACCGAAGCCAAAATAAGACTACTGTTTCCTGACGGTTCGCTCCCGTTGACTCAGTTATTTTTGGGGGTGCAAGTAATAATAAAAATAATAATCCAAGACCGATAAAAGTTTACTGTTTCCTGACGGTTCGCTCCCGTTGACTCAGAATTCAAAAAGGTCTAGGAAATTCCCGAGGTCAAAATAAGACTAGTGTTTCCGGACGGTTCGCTCCCATTGTCTCAGTTGTTTAAAGGACCGAGGGCTAATACTGCTGCAATAATAATAATAAAGCCAAATTTCGACTCCGGGGATATCTAAATAAAGCCTTCGTCTCTGGACTCGTAGTTGAGTTGTTTCGGATAAAATAAAAAGGATACCTCCTAAATCATGTGAAATTGGAACCTTAATGTGGATGGTATGTGCTTAATTACACATACCTTTTACCTTTAAAAACGAGCTTAAATGACCAAAAACGGACTTAAAATGCCAAATATATGCTTGTTTTGCTAATTGTATTGTGCAGGAACGGATAACTAAGAAAAGGACGAAAAACAAAGCCAAAACGACAAAACCGGACTCGGAATGGAAAAGCAAGGAAAAGATAAAGTCAAAGTCCAAGCCCAAGCCTGAAAAGTCAACCCAAGTCAACCCCGACAAATCCAAAAGTCAACATGTGAGGAAAAATAAGTTTAAGGGTTAAAATTGCCAAATCCTAAACTTGTTTAATAAAGAAAAAAGAAGAAAAAGAAGAGAAGGGTGAAAACTGCCAAATTGGCAAAGTTATACCCCAAGGGGCAATTCTGCCAAGTCCATAAACTTATAACTACCAAGGACTTACGGTGCAAAGGGTGGTATAACCCTTGGGGACTTAATTTGCCAAGTCCCCAAAACTATAACAACACAAGGACGTGTGGTGCAAACTCTATACACACCATCAAGGACCAAAGTTGCCAATCTCCCAAACCTTTGCCTGTCACCCCTTTCCTTTTCATAACTAGTTTTCCCGCCCCTTTTTCCCCCCAAACCAAGTCACGGGTTAACCACCCCCGTTTTATCCTGCAAACCCAATTCCCCCATGGACAAACCTCTCCCCCCTCCTCCACTAAACTTTCCCAGCTGTAAGATTGCCAAGTTGGCAATCCCACAACTCCCCAAGCTCATTTCGACGGTATAGATGATCCAAACAAGAACCAAGAAAGATTGAAGGCCAGGATTGTTTGCTCTTTGCACTCACAAAACAAACACAACCCTTTTGTTGTGTCTACAAAGAAACACAAGTGAAGAAGACATGAAAAAGAAGACCCTAGCTCGTTTTTTCTATAAAAGCAAGTGTAAAGCCATTGTGGCAGTAGTTAGTTTTTAGTGTAGTTTTTAAGTAATTCTCAGTGTTTTTAAGTTTAAAGCTTTTTATTGTATTTGTACTTTCAATTTTAATGAAAATTTCAGTTTAGAAGTGTTTGAACGTTACATTTGTGATCTTAGAATTCTTTAAGCCTCTCAGTTTTAAGTATTTTATACCTGTTTTAGAAAGATTTTACAGGAAAATTCAAAAAAAAAGAGGAAAGCAAACAGTACTGTTCCATTAAAGCTAGGAAGATGAGCTATTATTGGAAGGGGGGCTTGTTGGGTTTTAGCCTTAGTTAAGCTATATTATAAGCTGGTAAGGAAAACTTAGTGCTTTTTAGTTCAAACAGCATCCTTTTTGGCAAGGATCAAAGGTACCTTTTCTTTCAAATTTTGACTTATTTACTGTAGCAATAAGCTTATTTGGCTTATTTTCTTTGTTAATCTGTTTTTATGTTTATATGGTTTAATATGCTTTAGTGTGGACAATTCCTTGTTACTCTTTACTTCACTTTTCATTCAAAGTCGTCTAAAGCATTGCCAAAAAGAAGCTTATTCTGCTAGCTTAATTCCTCCATTAAAGTGCTTATTTGCACTTTCTTTTTATTCTTTTTATAATCCTTAAGTGTATTGTTTATGTATCATTAGTGTTTTTAAATTTCAGTTAACCTTTAGTCTTTATAAGTTTTTATAATCACTTTTCAAAAAAACTTATGGTGTGTGAGGGTCAATTGGGAACGGGTCAAAATGTTTTGATGTTTGGGTTTATGGTCACCTTATTTAGTTTTAGCTTAGTTTGTTAAGCCCATTTAAGCTGTCTTTATAAGTTTTTTTGTGTCAAAATTCGTTTTTCATTAGTTTTCTAATCCATCTTCTTAACTGTGTACTTTTAGAAAACACCTAAGTTGTCTTATATTACATAGCCTCTTGAATTTGACGTTTTTAGTTCCAAAATGTAGTGTGTTGTTGTGTGTGTTAAAAAAAGCTGTCAAAACCTTTTTGATCTGTATGACTTTGGTTGAGTCAAATATCACCTCATAAGTGTCTTTAAGTGACAGTTTTTAAAAAAACAACAGCCCTTTTTCACTTCACAAATTCAGCAGTTTTAAATGGTTTTTAAAAGTCAAAAATTTGTGCACAAGTTCAATTGCTAGGGTACTCAATCTGTTTTAGCTTATTTTTTTGTTTAGATGGCTTATTTGACATGGCTTTAAAAGCTGTCAAAAATAAGCCCTTGTGTAAAGCATTAATCTCCCCTTGGTGCAATGGGAGCATTTTAAGTTATCTTTGCTTAGACTTTATGGGAATTTAGGCCAAGTTCTTGGATTATTTCATGAGCCTTAAGCCTCTTGTATTAGACCTTAGTTTCAACTATTAGGGAAGCTTTTTAGTAGCTTCAATTTTTGCGCTCAAATACTAGCCCTTGATGTTTTGCTTTAGAGTTAGTGTAAGGATTGCTTTATTTTCATTTCTAGTCTTCATTCTGATTATTTCCATAAGCTACTTGTGGTTCTAAATAAGCTTATTTAGATAGATATATTAGTTGTTAAGCTTTATTTCTCTTTTCTTAGCTTATATTTGACGTCCAATAGCTTATGCATTTTAAGCATTTAGATTGTTTTTAGGATTCCGTCATAAGACTTTTTCCAGCTTATTTAGTTTAGCTTTTATGCTCATAGTGCTTATTAGGTTAGATTAGGACCTCTTTAGCTTATTTTTGTCCAAACTTAGCTTATTTGTTCTTCCCCCCCCCCCCCCCCCCCCCCCCCCCCCCCCCCCCCCCCCCCCTTCCACCAAAGTCCAAATGTCTTTGCTTTTTCTAGCTTTAGTAGTTTATGCATTCTGTCATTTTTAAGCTTATTTAGAGCTTTTTCAGCTAAATGTTGTTCGTTGACAAAGTTGTAATGCCCACGAGCATTAAATCTTTGCTTTACAAAGTTTTCAAAAAAAAAAGGGAAAGACAAGGGGTGACCCGGGTGAGCAAGACTCTGAAACACGTGGGTTACCCTCGATAATTCCCTTCTTTTATACAACACTCACACCGGCTAGCGGGGGGGGGCCCTTGGGACTTTTTCTGTAATTGTCCCAAGGGAATTCGTATTTATTACTCTTTTTTGAGCTTTTGCTTATAAGCTGTTTAAGCATATTTCTGGTTATTTATTATAGCTGCTTTATTGTTTCTTATTTTTCGTAGGTGTATTAAAGTGTCTAGTATTTTTAGAAAAAATTTCAGAATTTTTCGAAGTAGTTTAGTATTTTTTACAATTTAATTTAGTTAAAAATTTTAAAAATTCATAAAAAATACAAAAATTATCAAAAAAATATTTTTCTTTTTTAGAAAATTTTATTTTGTCATATGTTTGTAGGAAAAATTTAAACTTTTCGTAGGTCATTTGGTACTATTTTCATTTTTAAAGAAACGGGTCCGGGTTCGTTTTTTTGTTGATCTCGTTTTTGGGTCAAAACGAACTCCGTTTTTCGTCTAGTCTTTTTCATTCTTCGTTATTTGTTCCCTAGAGTAGTTTAGAAGTAAAAATTTCTTCGTAGGGTTAATTTTAAAGATTTTAGGTTTTTCCCCCTTTGTTCGGGGCCCGTGCTCTCGTTTTCTAGCTTAATTTCATAATTTTTAGGTTTTTGTTTGTTATTGTTTAATTTAACTTTTCTCACTCTCAAATCATTTTTCTCATTCTAACTCCAATCTTTCGACTGTATCGATTCTCCAGTCCAGCCTCGTTGGGGATAAACGACCCGGGAACATTCTATACTACTTCTCGGTTTCATTGATCCTGCTTTTAGACTATTCTTGCTATATATATTTTATATTTTATAATATATTATATATATTTTAAGGTGTAGTTTGGCAGCGATCATCGGGCGTGTTTCCTTCAGCCCTAATGATGTTGTGGTTGCCCTTTCTGCTGGTGAGAAAGGTGATGGTTTAACTCCTTCCTCTATTACTGGTGAAGAGGTTGCTGTTAACCCTTCTGGGGTTTAGACTTAATTTTTCCCCTTCTTTCTCTTTTTTCCTTTTTTTTGTAGTTATTTTGTTAGTGAGCGGGCACGTGTGGTACTGCCGAGAGAACACTTGTTGCTTGAGCTTGGGTGCAAACTGACTAATGTTAGATGGGTTGCTGTCCATACAAGTGGATCTGAGTCATGCTACCGCCATAAGCCGACGGCTTCCCCCTAGGATCTTTAGTGTAGTGGTCATGCCCTTAGTTTTGTTCGAATGGGTTCATAGTTGCTTTTCCCTGTCATCATACTATCACGACTGTATATTGGCCCTTGTACACTCTGTTCTGGTTAACTTGCGCGTTAAGTATTGTTTTATTTTCTTTGTGTAACTATCGACTATGTTCGGTTGATTATGTTTTCGACTTCGTTCGGCTTGTAATAGGTACCTTGTTAACGGTAACCTGGTAACATGATTTCCCTTGACTTTTAGTATAATCCACTCTTTGGTATGCCGGTTTGTTTCTCATAGCCTGTTTGTAATGTTTATACGTTTGTATCTAGCACTTTAGCATTGGTTTATGCCCCAAAACGCCTTATGTTTGCTCCTATTATATGTTTTTTGTATGATCCGGATGATAACATCTGGACACATCTGTTATACCGGAGCATATTTTTCTTATTAGCTATGTTGTACACTTTACAGTTGCTTGTAGTTTCTTCCTCATAGTTAGGTATATTCGTTATTCCACGACGTGTTGTTCATCGGAGTCTTTTGCTCGGAAGGAGGTGATCGATGTGTCTTCTCCTTCGGCCTCATGCTAAAGTTTTCGTGTTTTAACTTTTCCTTCCTATATGTGTTTGTGAAAAACTAGAAGGGGGTTAAATAGTTTATCGCTTTTTTAATTTGATGTTTAGTTTGATTATAAAAACTTAGATTCGACTTTATGTAAATTCACAATGTACACAATATGAACAATTTAACTAATAAAATAAGTAATGACAAGATATAAAATAAGTATGAAAGATAAGGGATAAGAGATGGAGAGATCAAACCAAAACAAGAGAATTTATAGTGGTTCGGTAACGAAGCATCTCTTTCGCCCTACTACACTACCCTGAGCACCTAAACTCGATGCAGTTCTCTTTACTTTTGTCAACATGCTCCCTTCTAGGCGGAGAATATGGAAATGAAAAACCGTACACAACTTAGCTTACACAATTTTCGACACTAAGTGGGAATGTCCGAGTCTCTATTCTAGCTAAAAACAATATATCTCAAACTAATCACACTATTCATGACAATTCACTACTTCAGATTCCTACACACTTTTTCTTCAATTCATCAACTTTTCTCGCCTTCACAACTTTTCTTATACTTCTCTTCCCAACTTCTGTTTAACTAAACGATTGCCCTTGCATCACATTAATCTACACTTACTTACTTATGTTTTCACATCGATCTAAACTATAATTACTTTGATCCACCACATTCTACTTAATATACACAACTTCGATACACCCTTCACAATTGTAACTTATGTTTTACAAGATCTGATTCAATTGGCAACAAGGTTGCAAGGGACAACACCTAAGGTAGTAATACTTCTTCCATTGATGGTAGGAAGTATTCTTTTTCTTGCACTTGGGAGTCAAAGCTTGGTATTCATTGAAAATAAAGCTTTATGATTAATGATCAAAGGTAAATAAAAGGAGAGTAGAGTATAAACTGATTTAGTATGAAAGAAAAGTGTGTGCAAAAGCGTGTGGAAAATCATAGTGGGGGAATTTTCCCTACTATTTTTAGCGCAAAACTGAGTGACTTTCTTTGTTCTGGACCGGTCCCCTTATAATTAGGTTTGCGATCCCCCTTAAAATTAAGAGGAATGCCCGTGTATTTAAGGGGGTCGGCCAAACCAGGACGCTCTCTTTTTTATCTTTTTCAAGGGAGGTGTTTTCTGGAACATTTTTAGCCGTTTTTAGGTAGAAAATTTGAATTCAAAATATTTATTTTGAATAAAACTCATTTTATTTTATCTAAAAATGTTTTGGAAAGTTATAAAAATGTTTGTGACATTTTTATAAAAAATGTGAGGTTTGAATAAAAATTCACTATGTTCATATATGCATTATAGCATTTATTATATTCATACCTTATGTGATTTATTTATCTCGAAATGAAAATTTACTTCTAATTACGTGTTTACAAATAATTTTTCATTAATCCGTTTTTACATTTTGTGTTTATCAAAAGTAGATGAGGCAACAAAATATTTAATATCGTTTTTTAGGCATTATTTCTATTAAAATCGCCCATTTTTGATGATTACATAATATATAAACTCAATAAATATAAAACTTATTTTTAAACAAGTTTTTTGTGTGTTTTATTTCCGTTTCTCCATCTTTTTGTTGAATCAAAAAGGCTTCATCGTGAATGTAAGTAAAATCCGTCGGTAATATGCTCACCTTGATGTGTACTCCTCCTCTTTCGAGAGCACCAAAGAATCAAGATATGGTAACTTTGCTACAAAAACAAGTTAGAGGAACAACATCGATGTTTCTAACATATAGCAAAGAAAGGGAAAATGCAAGATATCAACCAAAAAATAATTACACTTTTATGCCATATTACCAAAGATCATTCATTTTAAAATATAGAAAATTGGGTATAAATAAACAATCATGCATCATCAAATTTAAATATAGGCTTTGAAGCATATTAAGACAACATACATAAGTTAAAAAAAAAAACTACATAGGTCTTTTGTATATTCCTTGATTTGCCATAGGAAATCATTGGACTTTGTGGCAAGAGGAGAGGGTTGGTTTTATTTTAGAAGACGAGAAAAGAGTAGGCATGTAACATGCTATAGTTAGTTGTTTGTGGAGAGTTTGGAAGGCGGAGGTGGTTGTTGGAGGATAGGTATCGGTGGACCTTGATAGTTGTGGTTGTGTGGTCGAGTAAGAAGAAATTCCATCCTATCTTATATATTCAACTCTTGGTTAGATTTTATTTTTCAGTGTAAAGATGCAACAAGACATAATCCAACTTGTTGTTCAAATTTAGTTAAGTTGAGGGTGTGTAGGCAAGTTTGGAGAATAAGGTGACGTGGGAGTGTTGCGTTGTGAGAGGTGCATAGCTAAAAGGTTTGATAGGTCTTGAAGTTGATTAATGTCATTCATGAGCATTTCTCTACTTGGAGATGGAGGAAGTGGAGGTTGAGAGTGGTTGTCACCTTAAGGTGAGGGTGGAATTTGAGCATGAAGCACACTTGCAACATGTGGATTGATGACTAAGTGAGGAAATAGAGGTTGTGTGAGTTGAGTTTGCTTTATGGTGGAATAGAAGGTTGTCCAACATTAGTGTCACAAGAATCACTAAGTGGAAGTGAGTGAGATTGTAGTGAGACATGGTTTGAATGAGTAGTAGGAGTGTTTGCTTATGATGGTTCTTTGAGAGGAGATTGTGGTTTGGGCATTGGTGTAGGCAAGTTAACATCAACCTTATTAGATGTGTTACAATAGTTCAACTTCCTTTTCCATAAGGGTCCTACGGACATTTTGGTAACCCTTGAAGGTTTGGGTAATGGTTTGTGAGGGGAAGACATTGGAGAGGACAAGTTGAATGTGGTAATTATGTTGAGGATGAAGGTTTATTTATACTAGGAAGATGATGTGATTATGGATGGATAGACATTGTTAGAAAACAAATCCAAGGAATGTTGGTGAGTATTGAGATATCTTAAGCATGGGTCTTTGTTGAAAAGAGGAGTCAAAAAGGCAAAAATAGAAACAGTTGAATTCGTCTGCACACAGGTGCAGGGTCTCCTTAAATATATGGCCGACCCCTTTAATTTTAAGGGACCTCCCCTTTGAGATAAGGGGGCCGCCACCTGGATGTGTCCAGAATCTCCAGGTTTTTGTTTTCTTTCAGGAAATGGTAAAAAGGTGGACTATTATGTGGCCATTTTATAGCAAGTCCTAATTTTTATGACAACTAAGACAACAACATTTAACAAGCAAGAAAAAAGGCAAACAAAATCCTAATTTTGTTTTAAAAGTAATCAAGACTAAAGGCATTTAGCAAGTAAGAACATGTAAACAAGCATGTAAGAAGGTAAAATAAAAGTCTTCAATAGAAACCATATTAAGAAAATGGTTTTAATACTCCTAATAGTTGTAATGCTCTTAAGATTTCTTAAACAAGTGAGATTTATGTTTGTAACCCATTTAATAAGACTTTGCTTTTGTTTGTATTAAGACCTAGTGTTTGTGCTTATATGCGAAAATTGGGGAGTAACGTTTTATTTCTGCTCTAGATAGGAAACACCTAAGAAATAATCCAAGTGCTTCCTTGATTTAATGTTGTTGAAGCAAGATTGTCAATAAATATAATAATTAATATTTATATTTTGACAACAGTGTCGAGTTCATTATGCGCATGATTTGAAAAATGTTTTTAGCATACATCAACAATGTATGAAAATAGATTTTTTAAGTGATCTAGCTGTGAGAAGGATTTTGGAAAAATAGATTGGGACTTACATATACATACATTAAGTAGAGAATCTTAAACCTTGACAAAACCGAGGTTACGTAATTGTATAAAGATTAATTTTTAAAAAATTCCCAATATTTAAAGAAAAAAAATAAAAAATAAAGTTTTTTATCTACTGTTAAATGGCCGGTCCCCTTAAATACATGGTCGGCCCCTTTAATTTTAAGGGGACCGCCTGTTAAGAATTAAGGGGGCCACCAATCTGACGAATAACTTTTCCTAATTTTTCAATTTTGCCATTTTAATTTTGATTGTAGTTTATTTTTCTTGTTTACTTTTAAGTATCTTATCAATCATTTATAGTAATGAGACTACTTAATAAGTGTTTAATCAATTTGTTCCATCATTCCTAGACCTAGACGTAAGTAATTAAAGAGCTCACGTTTAAGGAGTTTAGTTAGAATATCGGCAATGTTATCTTCCGATGAAACCTTTTCTATAGAAATATTTCCTTTTTGAACATTGTCATGAAGGAAATGGTGACGAATCTCAATGTGTTTTTTATGCGAGTGTTGTACGGATTTTTACTACTTCAAGTATAGCCCTTTGTTTTTCACACATTATAGGAATGTCATTAAATAATGCCCCATAATATACTTGAGAGGCTTCGTTTCATCCCATGAGAGCTTGTTGACATGCCTTTCCTGGCGATTATCATATTCGGCTTCGGTTGTGGAAATAGCAAGAGCGGTTTGCTTCTTCGAGAACTAAGATGTTAAATAACATCCTATAAACGTGCAAATACCGCTAGTGCTTTTTCGGTCCACATAATCTCCCGCATGATCAGAGTCTGCATATACTATGGTTTCTATGCCGGACCCCTTAGGATACAGATAAGGTGTTATTTTATACACTTTTTCGGGGTCGTTTAACCTCCTAAATTGTGTGTTTATGTCCAAAATAGGTACTTAATTATTTCTTTTCAGGTATTTTGCATAGGGAAGAAATACACGTGACTTGGGCTCATTAAGAGAAGAAACAGACAAGATTACGGACCCATCACCAACATTGCTCAAGAATTTCTCCTCAAAAGCTGGAGACGGCATCATAGATTACACGTGATGCCGTCACAACGATTTCCAAGACGACGTCACTAAGATATCAATGCACGACGTAGATGTTCGCACCAAGCCCATTATCTAGAATATTCTTGTCACGACGGAGTCACGATTAAAACGCGACACCGTCGCAACGATTTTCCTATAAATTCAAATCCGATTTTAGGGTTTTAGTGTGTAACTTTAGAATAAAAAGAGGGTACGAACCCTAGTTCATTTAGCAGCTGTTAGGGACAATTTTAGAGTCTCAAAACCCTATTGTACTTCCTTCAATTCATGTTCTAATCAAGTAAGACTTATTTAATCATTCAATATGTCTTGTTGTGTGATTCTTATATGTTCTTGCTTTATCTATAACATGCTTGGCTAAACCTTCTATTGTGTTTATTTATGATTGTATAAAACCTAGAATGTAGATCTTAGTGGTGTTGCTTCTTGTGATGAACATGCATGTTAGGTCTTAGAAAACCAGCTTTTGTCTGTATTGCTGTTGATATGTCTAGGAAAACATGATTGTGTAGAAAGGATACCATCGGGTAACAGTCTTCATACTACCTTACCCCTTATATGGTTGATCCACTCTTAATATATTTCAAATGCATTTAATATACTCTTAGGGGCCTTGTAATAGTCTTTATACTACCTTACTTGTATGTTGCTTTAACGGAATATTAAATAGACGACGGGTTCGTGTAATTCGTTCATGACTTAGAAAATAATACATAGATCATCACAAGTGTGACAAAGAACCAACACTAGGAGAAGCAATCTAGGGAGTAATACATGATTAAATAAACATAGTCTTTTATTATATTGTTACTCACCAGTAGCTTAGTTTACTATTTAGTTTAATAGCTAAAAACTAACCCCACCTCTCTCAATATATGATTTTACCATGATTTCTATAAAAATAAAAAATACAAAAAGTAATCTGATCCCTTCAACCTTTAGAATTCTATCTAGATCGTGATCAAGTCTCCCAACCTATTCCCCTGAGAACGATAACAACCCGAACGAGTTCTTACCTAATATACTACTACAACGGTTAGGTACTCTGCCTATGGGAGTTTGTAAAATTCGTGTGTAAAAGTCTTAGGTTCGACGACATCAAGTTTTTAGCGTCGCTGAATAAGGACTATAGTTAGGTATTGATATTAGTTTAACTTAGTTCTTACTTGCTTGAATCCTTGCAAGTAAGATTTAATTTCCGCCTATTAGTTTTCTTGTAGGTTATTTTTTTTGTGTGTTTGTTCGTAATTTTCATTGACTATTCCATGCTTCATCATGGAGAGTGCGAAACCATCTTGTTCTACCTCTAACAGGGAGTTTCTTGACCCTAAGAAAAAGGAAGAAATTGAGTCATGGCTCAAGGATAGTAGGATCGTTGACTCATTTGATGTGGCGAATGAAATTGAATACTTTGATACCTTCCCCTAGTAAGTCATATATAAACCCTCTTCATACCTTGGAGAGGGTGTTGGTTGTTCATTTGTTACATTTTTTACTAAGCTAATATTATTATTTTTCTTTCTCTCTTTAAGTGTTCATACAACCATCTTTCTCTCTCTAAAACTCTAAGTGAATCAATCCATACTTGTGTTAAGATATTCTACAGCTACCGCCAATGTAGTTATAGATTGTAGGATGGCTAAAATAACAGTAGGAGAAGGAATCACTAGGTTGGTATTCAGTGTAAAAGGAGTATACTTAGGTGAGGAGGAAGCACCTTATTGGACTACACTTGGAAAAAGGGAATCCTACAAACCACGACCTAGCTCGGACTGAGTAGGCGCATAAACCCCTTATTATGCTAGGAAAGACTTCTTAGACTGCCATTTGCCCGGAGAATGGGAAATTTCTAGAGATGCCGAGCTTAATCCTTTTAAGGATACCTTAGTGTTTAGGAGAATGATAGAATTTTTAGGCGCCATACCTATTAACCTTAAGTGTAACATGTGAGAATCAAAAAACCTAATTAAAAACCTAATTAACTAGGACAAACCACCCAAAAACAGAAATGGAGCATGGCATGCCAAGATTAGACTGATTGACCTCGATGGAGAGGAATTTACCAAAACCCTTCAATCAATCCCTACTACTAGGAAGCTCTCTGAAAGAGAAATTCTAAGAGAGATCATCGACTTGGACAACTTTTACGACACTTGACGTGTGACTTCGAGTCTAGCTACAAGACTCGTTAATAAAGAAAAGTGCTTCTTGGGGGGCAACCCAATTTACTTTTCCCACAAATTAGGAGTGTCATGTGTGTTTTAATTCTTTACCGTTTGTTTTATTATGTTTGAACTATCTTGTAATCATGCTTTGTTTGTCTTTAACCTCGTCTTAATTTCAATCAAATGTATTTTGCAAATGATAAGTGTAGAGGAATTTATCTGGATTTTGAGCCAAATTCAAACATGTTAAATGAATTGTTTAGATTAATTCGCGTCAGTTTCGAGTTATATGATTGAATTGCTAAATCTCATGTTTTATGCAGCCATTTGTACAGAAATTAAATTATGGAATCAAGTGCAGGAATTTTTTTATCAAAAACAAAAATTTTGTTTTCACAAACTGTGGAGACGGCTTCCTGATTAACACGCAACGCCGTCACCACAATACATGTGACGGGGTCACGAAAACCCTGACGGCGTCAAACGCCCAGGTCCAGAAAACTTAAAGTTTTTAATTAATTTTGAAAATAAAACTTGCATAACATTTAATATATGTATTCTTCTGTTATAAACCTGCAAAACCAACGAGTTTAACAATTCTCTCATCCTATCTTTACTACTTTATCGAGTCAAACCCTAAATTCACATTGTATTATGGTTTATCGCACATTTTATGCTTGGTGTAGTTGTCTTTGTCTTTGATTACAGATTATATTTGATGAGAAGAAGCTTGTAAATTCTTAGGAAGTTTCATTGGATGATTTTTGGAGGACGATTTAACCAATTATCGCATGTTTCTTCTCCATTATTGAGCAAACCAGGGGAGTACCAGTTTCTTTTCCTTGTTTCCTTTTCCCTTTATTCGTTTTTACATATACTTTTATAGAACATTAGGGACAACGTTCAACTTAAGTGTGGGGGAAAATAAGACTTAGAAACTATTCTTTCATTTGCCATTTGCTTTGTCCTTAAAATGATGGTAATATATCAAAACATAGCATAAGAGGTGATTTTTACGCAAATTTAAAAACATTTATGACACATACCGACGAAAACCGAGTATTAATAACGTCTCATAGATAGGAATTTATATGACTAGCACAATAACCCTTAGAATTTCACCCTAAAATGTGAGTTTTGCCTTTAGATCTTTAGGAATTTAGGTATCTATTATTGATACCCAATATAGTTTATACCTTTAGCTTTCTCGAGTTAAAGAGTGAGCAATCATGTGTATCTATTCCGTCGTTAGTGATGTTTATATGTGGTTTTGTCGCCTTTTCTAGAGCATTGAGATTGGTATTAAATTATATGAGTGTTCTGGTAGTATATTAAATTTTAGAACTTGTTATTGTGATGCATCCCAAGACCGCATAGTAAGTGTTAGGATTTGGTTGATAAGAGGCATTAGGATTAACCCATGTTTTAAACCTGTAATTGTTATGATGGTCACACCGATCATATAACTATCCCACACCCTTACCATGCCCTCACCTTTAGTGCAAGATACCCCTAGTACAACCCTCCAAGCCTATCCTTATTCACTGTTCTCATAATTTTCTGGTTAAGCCGGACTATTAATGAAGAGCATTGTCACCCTTAAACCAGTCGTTACACCCAAATCGCCTTAGCCTACCTTGTATGTACTCACCTTTAGTATATTATTGTGTTTTGACCCAAGTTAATTATTGAGTACACGGTTGCTAAGTTCTTATCCTTGTAAATACAGTTTTGGGACGATTGGGATTCATGGTAGTATTTATTTCGTAGAAGAATAGGGAAGAAAAGTTAAGTCAATACCCCCATATATTTGTTGGATGATCTCCATGTTATTTTGATCCACCTCAAATCGGGTCATTAGTTACATTGTAAATATCGAGCATGTAAAAGCACAAGTGTATGGGTACGTGTTATAAACCCCAAGTGATATATTATGTTATTCAAAAAAATTTGAAAAATGAGAAAAGAAAAAGAAAAAGATTGATGTAGAGTTGTATAGAGTTTGTAGATCTTCGTCCGAGTCTTGGCTTAGCAACCAAACCAA
>BQNB010052019.1:30457-40688 GCA_026074375.1 Tanacetum coccineum
AACTTTAATCCATGCTCCAATCCTTCGTGCAATCCAAGTATAACCTGAAAACGTTAAGCCACAAACAAAAACATACTACAAAACTATTCTAATAACAACTAGAATTAATATAACCTATCTAAATTACAAACTATACATTTAATCCTCCCCTTAAATGTAGCTATGGATTTATCATACCAATATTAACCACTAAGAAATTGAACCTTGGTCCATCAAAAGCTTTGGTCAATAGGTCAGCTACATTGAAGTCTGTGTGAATTTTCTCCACCCTAATGAGCTTCTTCTCATAAGAATCTTGTATAAAGTGGTGTTTGATCTCTATGTACTTTGTCTTGGAGTGATACACCAGATTCTTCATAATGCAGATGGTGCTTTCATTAATCAATGTGGATTTTGGTATTCATGAAATTGAAACCATAGTCCAGCATTTGATTTTAAATCCACAACACTTGTCCACAGCAACTTGCAGCAGCTACATATTCAGCTTTTGTTGTAGAGTTGCATTGCCATGAAATTAATCTGCTTCCAAGAAATTGACAACCACCAGTTGTGGATTTCCTGTCAAGGTTTGCCCCAACATAGTCACTATCTGAGTAGGCTTCCAGGTCAAAAGATGATTCTCTAGGATACCATAAGCCCAAATTGGGTTTGCGCTTAAGGTACTTAAAGATTCTCTTCACAGCATTTAGGTGTGAAGTCTTAGGAGTAACTTGAAAACGAGAACAAGCACATACTGCAAACATTATATCAGGCCTAGTGGCAGTTAAATACATGGGAGGACCTATCATGGATCTGTATGAGTGTACATCCACTTCATCAGCTTCCTCATCTTTTGTCAACGCCATCTTGGTCTCCATTGAGGTTATTGCAGTTTTCACACTTGCAAGGTTAAACTTTTTCAGCATGTCTGCAACATACTTGTCTTGAGAAATAAAAATTCCATCTATCTTTTGCTTGACTTGCAATCCAAGGAAGAATATGAGTTCACCCATAGAACTTATTTAAAATATGCTTTTCATCAATGCCTCAAATTCATCACACCAAGACTTTCTAGTAGAGCTAAAAATGATATCATCTACTTACACTTGAACCAGCATGATATCCTTCTTGTCCTTCTTATTCTTGAGTGGATGATCCTGCACATGAAAAAGAGAAATTAGTTTCTCTTAGGGACCCAAGCCTTTTCAGGCTTGGGTCTGCCTTGTGGCCCTTTAGTATTTACAGTTTGAATAAAATTGGATCCACTATTACATTAGAGTTTGGTCTAGTTTTCCTCCAATTATAACCTGCTGAGGTCTTAACAGCAGTGCCCCAATTTCCCTTTACAGCATGAGTATAAGACATTTTTGTTGTATTTCTAACAATGGGTCTTCTCACAGGTGAATGTGATTTTGGAAAATTACTTCTTTGATTAAACTTATTCACGTGTGGTTTTACACGACTAAAACTGTTTGAGTTACATGTATGTATTAGTTGTTTAGTTTTAGTAGTATTAACATTAAAACTACCAGTATTAACATTAGACCTGACAGAATTAACATTTTGCCTAACAGAATTAACATTTGCCCTACCTGTATTAACATTAGGTCTAACAGAATTAACATTTTTCCTAACAGCAATGAGTTGTATTGGTCTAGATACAAAGTGATTAGCATGATTAACCTTGTTTGCATTGTTCCATACTGGTTTTGCCACCCCATTATCAGTATTAAAAACTCTTTGTTTCTTAAGCTCAGCCTCTCTTGCCATTTTTTTCATAAAAGTCACAATCTCTGATCAAGTGACTTAGGCTACCACAAACAAAACACTTTTTCTTGATGAAAGAGTAACCTTCCCCTAGTTTTCTTTCCATCATTTCATTCCAATTCTTTCCGTTAACTTTAGGTGTCCCCTGATTTTTCATTGGTTGCTTAGGAGTTTTTACGTGTGTTACACAACTAGGTTCAGCTTCTTTTGGTTTTGGTGCAGACACGACTTCTTCATTAGATGTAACAGAATTCTCACTGAATTTGTCATCTGAGACACTAGTTTCAGGCTTTTGAGGTCCCTTTTTACCAATACAAAGAATCATCAATTTCCTGTTGTGGTTGAGGAGTATAGTCCCCAGTTAAGGGATGTGGAACTCCTTTGAAATTATCAGTCTTTGAAAATCTACTGTACAAAGGTTTGTCAACAAAATCTTCTTCTGTACAATTAAACACAGTACGATTCATTTCTTCCTCATAGCTTAAAACCTCATCGTTTGATTTTATTTCATACCCTAAGCCAACTTTACTAGTTGAACTCATACCAGAATCAACTAATTTCCAAAGGTTTTTAGAAGAATTCTTCCATGAATCTACTGTTTTCTGCAATTGTTCCTTTTCTTTTACAGCTTTCATTCCTATTCTCCTATATTTTTTAAGCTTTTCATCTTTTTCATATAATTCATTTGCCTGAAATGTAAGCTGTTCATTTAAAGATAATTGCTTCTTTTGAAAAGTAACAACTTGAGCTTCTAATTTCTTAACAGCTTGATCATAGGCAAGTATTTTTACTTCTTGTTCACCTAACTGATTTGTTTGTTCATCACACAGTGTTTTAAGTTTATTATATGAATCAATGCAAGTTTTAGAACATAATGATACCTCATTATTTGAGCTGATTGCCATGAGTGCATGATTTGTCTCTACTTCTTCTTCTGTATGTTCTCCCCAATTGACAACACCATCATCCATAGTCAGCAAACAGTTCTGATTCTGCTCTTTCTTTCCAGCTCCTTGATCTTGATAAAAAGAGTCTCTCTTCTTTCCATCATTTGTCCCCTTGGATGGGCATTCCCTAGCAAAATGACCAGTGTTGTGACATTTGAAACATTCAAGCTTCTTTTTGTCAAAACCAACAGGTTTGTTTCCATCAATCCGGACTCTCCTTCCAGTCTTCTTGTAGAACTTCTTCATTCGAATAGCAATCATTGCTATCTGCCAGTTTATGTCCATCTCTTCAATGTCCATATCATCAATCTGTTCTAGGTCTTCATGAAGCAAGTCCAAATCTTCTGATTGTTTGGCAAAGAGTGAATAAATAACTTCATCAGCAAAACCAGCAGGAACTTCTCTTTCTGGAATATTGTTTGAAGAAGTAGAAGGAGTATAAGTACTGTAGGCACCAGTATGACCAGACTTAACCTTGTTAGTGCTGCTCTTGCTGTGTGAAACAAAAGCAACATTTTGAGCACTTGCAGATGATTTTGAGGTACTTGTGAGTTCCTGCTCAAAAACCCTAAGGTTATTATACAAGTCATCAATGGATAAAGTGTCAACATCTGGTTTGGTTCTCATAGTCATTGCCAGATTTGACCAAGCTGGGGGCAAAGATCTGAGAAACTTGTGATTTGCATCCTTAGTAGATACTTCAGCACCATGAGCTTCCCAACATATTAGAGAAGATTTAAATCTGTCATATCCTTTAACTAATCCTTCTGAGTCATGATATAGGAAATGCTTCAAACTGTTGTTTTAAAACAGCTTACTGCAACTTCTTGAATTTGCATTACCACCAAACTAGTCCTTAATGGCATCCCCTAATTTCTTTTGCAATCGTCCATTCTATTGAAAAATCATCTCAGATTTTCCTTGGGAAAGGCCATAAGTAATATGGTTCTTCCTTCCTTTCCTTTTCAACAACATGAATTTTCCTGTAGCAGATACAGGTGGAAGTACTCTAACAACACCATCTTTTTCATTGAATGCTCTTCTTGGAATTTCCATCTGAATTACCTTTCAAACATCATTGTTAATATATCCAAGGTAAAGTTCCAGCTCCATGGCCCATATATCATAACTCCTCCTTCTTCAGAATTAGGAGTTTGGTTATTTGAGAAAGTGTTGTTGTAGGAATGATTGTTTTGTTGTTTTGGTTTATTGGTTCAGTACCATTGTCTGATGGCACTCTTTATGGTATAGATGCCTTCATCATCACAAGATGTTGAGAGAATCATCATTAGCAGGTTGAGACATTTTTCCTAGATCTGAAAGTATTGTTTGTGGTTCTTTTGATTCGTCTTACTCATATCCCTCTAGAAGTTCCTCTGATACCCTGTTGTCCAACATTTGATCTGTTTAGGCCTTTAGTAAGACAATAGCTAACTGAATAAAACCACATCAACTATATGAGATACAAAACTATGAATACTATGTGCTAATGCGGAATCTTAACACAAGTACTAAGAAGAACACAATGTAAAACTTTGCTATTTTCTATTGATTTCAATTAGGGTTCTATATCTCAAACACTATGCCGTAGGGTTTTTTTTATACACCAAGGAAAACCTAATGGGCTTTACAAACGCGTAAAAGGATAATGCATATCCTTTCCTAAGATAACTATTAAGATAACTATTCTGTTACATAAACAGACTTAACTAGATAAGGCCAGTACTAATTATAGTACTGCCAGACTTAACTTAGTACTGGCAGACTTAACTATGTCTACCAGACTTAACACTATAACTACCAGACTTAAGTCTGTTTACAATAATTCCTAACATACTTTCATATATGTACTTTGAAAAGTTAAACTTTTGGTTTGTAGCTAAACAGATGATTGCAGATGTGATAGTGCTACTAAACTCATTCCATGTAGTAGTCTTAGCACTTAGACATTGTAAAACAGTATGAATAAGGAATTTTCATTGAGGGGAAAAGAATGCCTTATAGAAAGTAAGTTTTTATGAAACTTTCTCATACCCCATGAGTGTAAGCGGTTCAAAGATAGTAGCATTGGGTAGACAATCAATACCTTCAGCATCTTCTAGTTGAAAATCTCTTCTCACAATTGACTCAATAATGATGATCTTCTTTCCATCCACTAGGGCTTGTAACTGTACTTCCCCATTAACAGTTTTCGCCTTGACAGTAGCCCAGAACTGTTCAATACACGAAGTATAGATTGTAGGATTGATCATTAGTGCATATCTTATAGGATTTGCATTCAAAAAATCCATTATCTACTCAAACCCTTCACTTTCAGCTGGTTTAGACAAAAACACGACCAAATGGTGAGTATCAACAAACTGTAAGGTTATCATTGTGTTAGGTTTTGATGATGAATGATGAAATTGAGTTAGGGTTTGTGATTAGAGAGTATATGATTGAATGAAATCGATTAAATGAGTGATTGAAACCTTTAATTGAAGTATTTATGAAAATACCCTCAACAACATTAACGTTCAACATCAGTAGTAAGTTATGCCTAGAAGCATTAACTTTCAATAGCAGTAGTAAGTTATGCCTAGCAGCGTTAACTTTCAACAGCAGTAGTAAGTTATGCCTAGCAGCATTAACTTTTAACAGCAGTAGTGAGTAACCCAGCAGTAATAACTCAGCAGTTAGTTATGCTTAGCAACATTAACTTACAACCAGCAGCAATAAGTTATACCTAGCAGCATTAACTTTGAGTCACCAGCATTAACTCCAATTCCATTCTAAATAACATATCCATTAAAATAAATGTCCTCTCTTTCTATTTTAACTTACTTTTTCTTTTAATTCTTTTTCTTACTTGTACACTCTGTCTATTTTTATATCACACAACTCTCTTTTTGTTTTTATGCTCATTTTTCTCTTAATTATTTTTCTTACTTGTACACTCTGTCTATTTTTATATCACACAGCTCTCTTTCTGTTTTTATTCTCACCAATTCTCTCAATTCTTTTACCCAAATAACCAGCTTTTCCATAATCAATCTAACACTTTTCTTTGCATTTTTTGCAAAATGTTAGTCCAAAAACCAAGAAAATACAAGCCATAGCAAATTATACAATAATCACAGTATTAATTATACCTAACAGCATTAAGTATAACTAACAATATTAACTCAGCAGTACTAAGTATAACTAGCAGCACTAATTATACTTAACAGCTGAAACTTTTAATGACATGAATAACAGTACTAATTCATACAAAATTCTACAAAAACATAAAGAGATAAAAGATGTTAGAGATTTAACATTCCAATACTAGCAATCAAATATTAAAATCTACTTACATCAAAAGCTTTTGTAAGCAAATCTGCAATATTTTTGTCAGTATGGATTTTGACCATTTGAATCAATTTCTTTTCATTGCAATCTCTAATAAAATGATGTCTGATCTCTATATGCTTTGTTTTTGAATAAAAACAGGATTTTTAATTATGCAAATAGTACTGTTATTATCAATAAAAATCTTGGTATGCATAAAATTGTACCCATAATCAAGTAGTTGATTCTGGATCCAAAGCACTTGTCCACAACAACTTAAAGCAGCTACATATTCAGCCTCTGTTGTGGAATTAGCAACCACAATCTGCTTCTTGCACTGCCATGAAATCAATCTACACCTAAGGAATTGACAACCTCTTGTTGTGGACTTCCTATCCAAGCTTGCTCCAGCATAATCACTATTAGTGTATGCTACCAAATCAAAAGGTGAATCTTTTGGATACCAAAGGCCCAATTTAGGTTGACCTTTTAAGTATCTAAAAATTCTTTTCACAGCATGAAGATGTGACACTTTTGGGTTGACTTGGTATCTTGCACAAGCACATACTGCAAACATAATATCAGGTCTTGAAGAAGTAAGATACATCAATGAACCAATCATTGATCTATATAAATAAACATCCACTTCTTTACCATCTTCATCCTTAAGCAAAAGCTTTTGAGTTTCCATAGGTGTGCTTGCTGTCTTGACATCAGTAAAACCAAATTTCTTTAAAATCTCAGTCACATACTTGTCTTGACTGATAAAAATCCCATCCTCCTTCTGCTTTACTTGCAGTCCTAAGAAGAATGTGAGTTCACCCATAGAACTCATCTGAAACTTCTTATGCATCATCTTCTCAAACTTAGTGCATAATGACTTCTTTGTAGAGCCAAAAATGATATCATCTACATATACTTAAACTAACAGAATATCACCTTTGTCCCTTCTGATAAACAAAGTCTTGTCTATCTTTCCTCTCTGAAACCCATTGTCTAACAAATAAGTTGACAAGGTTTCATACCAAGCTCTGGGAGCTTGATGCAGTCCATAAAGTGCCTTTTCTACTTTGTATACTCTGTCAGGGAAGTCTGGATCTTCAAATCCTGGTGGTTGACAAACATAGACTTCCTCTTCAATCTTACCATAAAGAAAAGCACTCTTGACATCCATCTGGTACACCACAAAGTCTTTAAATGAGGCATAGGCTAAAAGTAGCCTAATTGCTTCAATTCTTGTAAAAGGGGCAAAGACTTCATCATATTCAATCCCTTCTTTTTGTATGTACCCTTGAGTAACCAATCTTGCTTTATTTTTAATCACAATTCCTCTTTCATCATTTTTATTCTTAAAGACCCATTTAGTGCCTATAGGCCTTTTGCCATTTGGTAAATCCACCAAGGTCTAAACCTTTTGTAATTTAAATTATAGAAGCTCATCCTGCATAGCTTCTATCCAGCTTGGATCCTGCAATGCTTGGATTACCTTCTTGGGTTCTACTTGTGATAAGAAGCAGGCAAACAAGCAATTTTAAAAGTCTTTATGGTTTGTTCTTTGCTGAACTGAACTAAACAAACCATGTTCTTCCAAATTCTTTGTCATTCTTCTTGTTTGAGGTGCTGAATTCAAGTCTCCAATAATTTGTTCAACTGGATGATCTTTGTGTACTCTTGTAGTTAGAATAGGACTGACATGCATAAATGCATCCAAATTGTTCATGTCAGCCTCTGCACCAACATCTTCATCATCATCTGAATAGACAATATCTTCCAAAGGAGGCATATTTAGATCATCAGGAAGTTCAATGCTTGTTTTTCCACATACAACATTAACTTCATTTGTGTTAACAGCATTAACATTGTTAGTGCTGTTAATATTATATTCCTTCTCTTGATCAATACCTTCACTATTTCTTGAATCTTCATCAACCTTCTTTCCATCATCACTTGAAGGTTTGAATCCAGCATCAGGAGAACTCTTTAAAATTTAAGAGAATGGTAGATCAGCAGTCCACAATGGTAACAGAATGTAATATTTGCCATGTACTGACTCCATTCTAGCTTTACCTGCATCATCACATGCTTTTGTACCTGCATTACCATTAGACTGATTTCCTGCAACAACTGGCTTATAATTCATTAACTTTGTTAGTGCATCAATATTAAAAAGCCAATTTGGTCTACTTCCTGCAATATTAGGTGTATTCTTACTAAACTGGACATGCAGGTTCTCTTCAACTATCCTAGTTCTACTGTTGAATACTTTAAATGCTTTACTATTGATTAAGTACCCAACAAATAATCCTTCATCGGCCTTACCATCAAACTTGCCTAAGTGATCTATGGTATTAAGAATTGTAACAGGACACCCAAATGGTCTTATAAAGCCTAAAGCTGGTTTTCTACCAAGAAAAAGTTCATAAGGGGTCTTGTTATGAGGCTTAGTTACTAATACCCTATTTTGCACATAGCAAGCAGTATTAACTGCTTCAGCTCAAAAAGTAGTAGGTAGCTTAGAATCAGCTAGCATTGTCTTAGCAGCCTCAATTAGTGTTCTATTTTTCCTCTCAGCTACTCCATTTTGTTGAGGAGTTCTAGCTACACTAAATTCTCTCTTAATACCTTTTCTCTCACAAAACTGATTCATCTCCTTATTCTTGAACTCAGTTCCATTGTCACACCTAATTACCTTAACCCTTTGATCTATTAGATTTTCTACTCCAGTTATAAAGGACTTAAGAATGCCACTAGTCTCATCCTTAGTAGCTAGAAAGAAAACCCAACTAAACCTACTGTAATCATCTGTGACAACTAGGCAATACATCTTTTTCATTAAGCTTTTTACAAATGTTAGACCAAACAAATCCATGTGCAACATATGCAAAGGTTGGCTGATTGAACTTACTGTTTTGGACTTACAAGAAGCTCTATGTTGCTTTCCCTTTTGACAAGCAACACAGGTTTGATTATTTTCAAAAAGTTTTGAAGGTAAACCTCTTACAAGATTTCCCTTAACCAGTTTATTCATAGTTTTGAAATTTATGTGTCCAAGCCTTCTATGCCAAAGTTTAGATTCATCAGATGTGGCTTTTGCAAAGAGACAAGTTAGACCTCCTTTAGGAACAATATTATTTAAATCAACACTATACATATTGTTCTTTCTAGGAACTTTAAGTAAAACATAACTTTCATCAGTTAACTTAAAGTTTAAAGATAAAATAATACATTCAGTGTCATTAAAGAGAACACTATTTTTTTTGTCACACATTTGTGAGACACTAAAGAGGTTAAACTTTAACTCTCTTACAAAATAAACATTCTCAAAATTTAAATTACCAGTTTTGATTGTACCTCTGCCTGTGATTTTCCCTCCTTTGGGGTTACCTCCGAAGGCAACATATCCTCTATCAATTTCTTCAAAGTCAGTAAGATAGGACATGTTCCCTGTTATGTGCCTTGAGCATCCACTATCAATCACTCATTGATCATGTAAACGATTTGTGGATTGCCCTGCATATTAGATAAGAAAATCAACTTCTTTTGGGGACCCGAGCCATTACTGACTTGTGTCTACCTTGTGCATCAACATAATCAAACTTCTTTAGTGTGATTGATGCACTGTTGTGTTTAGAAACATGGTCTAAGACTTTAGTCTTTGGTTTCCAAACCCAACAAGCTGAGGCCTTAACAACATTACCCCGGTTTTCCTTAACAACATTAAGTACTGTTTTTGGCCTAACATTATTAACAATTTTATCCTTAATAGTATTAACCCTCTGATTAATATTACTGTTTTTAAATGTTGTTTTATTGTTAATAGGCCTTCTAACAGTTAAATGTGCTTTATTAAAAACATTTGTCATTGGTCTTGCACTATTCACTGTCCTTTTAGGACTAGGGTTAGTCATTTTAGAAAAAAATTGGTTATTCACCCTTTGAGTATAGTTCCACACTGGGTTTACCATCTTTTTATTATTAAACAGTCTCTGATGGTTATTATAATTATACTGCAGGTGATCAAAACTTCCACACACATAGCAAGATTTGTTAATCATCTTAAAATTACATCCTAGTCTCTAAGACATCATATTATTCCAGTTTCTTTGGTTTCCTCTAGGATTATGTGTGTTTTGCACATTTAGATTACCTTGTTTAACAATTGTTTTCCTAGGTGATTTTACTTACTCTTTAGATTTAACAAACTCTATTTTAGCAAAACTAGGTTTAAC
>BQNB010052020.1:4747-40688 GCA_026074375.1 Tanacetum coccineum
AAAGGCTCGTAAAACCGAAGAATATGCCTCTTGCTCCAGGAAATGAGTTTATGCTTCATCATTCTCTTCGTAAATCAGCAACCAAACAGCCTTATAAAACATATTTTTCTGTAAAGATTATTACAACAACAAAATAACCTTTTATAAGTCCACTTTCTCATAAATATCAGAGACACAAAACAACCTATTAAAAAATATAAAAAACACGAACATTATCATCATCCAGGTTAGTATAAAAACATTTAATTAAGACAAAAAATTTATCAAAATGAAATTTATAACTTGTAATTGATGGTACCATGAATAAGGCGTAATTTAGGTCTCCCGAATAATTTGCCGACAATAATTGACCCACCTATTCCAGACCATCAAACATTCTTGGATCGATAGGCACCAAATAACAAAATATTAATTAGGGTTTTAATGATTCTAAAAAACTTAATGTATTTAGAAGATCATAAATGAATTATGAATAATTATAAGAAAAAAAAACATACCTTGGATCGATGGTTTTCATCTATTTTAATAAAACTTCAATCAGGATCTAATTTCATGCCTCGGATCGAATTGTTTTGACCAAGCTTTCTGGATTGTTGGTGTTTTGAAAATCAATCGTTTCATTAAAGAATACTGGAGTGATTGAAATTGAATATTGGTGGAGGTTTTCTTTTAGGGATTAAATAAAGATTTTGTAAGTGAGGGTTTGGGTAAAAAAGAAATAGAAGCGGCTTTGGGAAAGAGTTTTGTGGGAAGGGGGAAAGAGATCAGACGGTTGTTAATATTCCATTATCCACGTGTCATTCCCACATAATTTTGGACAAGATCATGCCTTGCAAAACCCTCCTTTATATAAGAAAAAGTAGATTAATGTTGTAGTCTATAGGTTAACAACAAATCCTTAAAGGGGATTAAATTTACTTTTGTATTTTATACCTTTTTAGCGAAAATCACAAATGTAAAAATATTGCACATTTTTATAATGACAATATGACAGTATAATTTCTCATAACTACTTATTTACTTACAACAATCGTATGTGAGTGGCTCTAACTGCAAGTGCAATTGCAGCTCCAATCTTGGTTCCCAAACATTTTTTAGGACCTTTTAAAAGCTGTGAGTTTGGCTTCTTAAAGCTAAAAAACTCGTTTATAAAAGCATGGGTTGGATAAACAAAGGTTTTAGCGTTAATTTCAGAAAATAAGCTACTCAAATTAACTTTAAAATGTAAAAGTGGATCTTTTATGAGCAAGTTTACCCAGTTAACATTGTACAGCAGTTACATATAGGGGTGTTATCGGGTCGGGTTATCCTGACTCTAAAAGAACAAAATCAAAAAAAAAAACAAAAAAACCCTACTGAAACTATACGATTAACCCATGGAAACAAATGATTGATTAATCCATAAAAACTTCACAAAGAAAACAACCCACTCGTGTCCTAGTATTTTTTTTATTAAAATTAGAAGAAAAAAAAAAACAATGTAACATTATTCATAAACATATCAGATCTATGAATGAGCAAAATCAAATAGATACAATAATGACAACCAAATACAAAAGTAAACTCACCATGTCTTCCTCATGATCATTTTTTCACCATTAATTTTTTGACAGATAAAGATTTGCATGTATGAAAAAAAGTAGATAATTAACCAGGATGAAAAGGGTAGATGAGAAAGTAGGAGATAGAGACAGGTTAGGGTATATAGGTGTAAAAGGGTTGATTTTTTTAACTCTTTCACGTTTAGGATCTTTCTTCACATTTACCTATAACTTGATTCACATGTGGGCTGCCATTTTCCTTTGGGCCTGTTTTGTGGCTTGTTTCTCGGCCCTTTTCCTTATCCATCCGGCCGACTCAGATAGATGTATCGCGAATACAAAAAGATAGCACCTCTCCAGAACCATCATTCATTGTTCCAGATGCATCATTCACACCACCGACTCTATCATCCAGTTCTTCCAACATATGGTCATAAACTTTTTTTTAAAGATTTTATCTAACTTCGGTGTTTAATTATAACACTTTTATCGTTCCATCATTACTGATTTACGCGACTTGAAGTAAATTACTGATATTGTTGTTTACAATATAGGTGCGCAAAAGAAAACCGCTAAAACTAACATGTTAACCCAAGATTCCAAGAAGGTATTTCATACAAATTCCCCTTTTTGTCTCCTACTGTCATCAATTTCAGTCAATGATGTTGATACTAAAGTCAACTTGAATACTTTTATGATTCACTTTTCTTGAATGGTAGTTTACGCAAAGAGGAGGCTGGCGGTGGTGGGTTGAAGAAGCGGAGAAGGATGACAGGTTGAATAAATGCGTACCGAGTATTAGGTACATATATGCCTATAATCTTTTTTGAAACCGCAATCCCAAACACCCTGTTATTAGCCTATAATTTATTTGTTATTAGTTTTAGATAGTATGGTTGGATAATTGGTTTGTAAAACTCCGTGTTCATTGTTCTTTTCTGAAATACGTCTTATCGTTGCAGCTAGATAACAAAAAGCTTGGAGAATTGCGAAACAAGGATGATGCAACTCCTGTAGTGCAGGCATGATCAACCGGAATCTTGAGACTTTTTTAAAAGTGCCTAGGTTGAAAAGGCCATGGTTTTGATTTTGTATTTGTGAAACATAGTTGAACATTTGAACATGGTTGAACAAGTCCAAGGTTTTGATTTTGTATTTGTGAAAAGGCCAAGGTAAGACGTCCAGTAGATGACATAGTATTTGTGTCATTTGCGTTTTATGTTGTGATATCTCAAAAAAAAATGTATCCGGATGTCTTACACGTGACTTTATAATCCTGTTAATTGCTTATAAATAGGCTGAAAAACAGAAATCCATCTTTATACTCATTTTTTATCCATGTTCTATGATCTTACCCTTTCACTCTAAATCATGACCGGAATTAACCCATTGGGAGTTTAATGGGTCAAAAATTCCACCTATTATCTACTCCTATTTGAAAGAAAAAATTAAAATTTCTTATACCTGTTTGGCTGTTAATGTATCAGGCATCTGCTCAGCTGTTATCAGCTGGGATGATAATTCAAGCACATATGACACGCGCCTTGCTTGAAACCTCTGTACTCATGTGCCCTTGGGTTATCATATTGGTATTAGCAAGGGGCTGTTGAGAGGCTATCTGGGCTGGCTCTAGGAGTGGCAGTAGAACATGATTGGGTTGTTCTGGTATTTCTATGCTGCACATTCTTTACTTCTTTTTCTTCCTTTTATAGTTGTCATATATTTAGGAGCGTTTGGCTGTGGGTTTTGGAAATTAAGTTAAATTATCAGAATCATATAAACAGTTGTAATAAGACGCATAGTAGAATATAGTGTTTGGATATTGTTAAGTTGTTTGAAGCAGTAATAATAACGTAAATTTAGTTAATAGGTAACGATTTAAAAAGTTACATTATCCTGAAAAAGTAGTTAGGATATGTGAAATGAGAATACATCAATGCAAAATGGCATTATTGAAAATAAATCTAACTGAAAAACTTAAATGAAAGGTAAAATGGGAATTTAGTTCTTCCATAAAAATAGCATCTCTTCCTAAATCATTTACCCCCAATTTTATTCTTTCCACATATGTGTATTCCTCCTCTCTCTCTCCTAAGAAACCGTCGACCTCTTTTCTCTAAACCTAAACCTGATTCAAAATGGATCTCAAATATTGAAAATATTACCACTATTTGAAGATACTACCTACGTTGACAATGACGTAACATGTAACCTCAAAGATTCTATATAACTTAACTAAGTCTTCGACCTAATTCCGTATATACACTTTCATTTCATATGCGATAACTATAATCGTTAGATCTCCGCCGTCGATTTGATGGACATGACAATACTTTAATATATGTGAGTTTTTTTTGTTACCCCAATAAAATTGATCTGATTGGGGCTAGTCAAATCTGGGTTCTTTTGAAATGCGTTAATACTTATATTGTCGGTGAGTTTTTTATTTATTTTTGTGCCTTCTTTTTTTGAACATCGTGCCTTCTTTATTTGAGTTGATCTATATTTTAAATGAATTTAAGTCTATGAATGTCATTTTCTTTGTGAACTTTGTCATACCAGAGAGTACATAGAATTAAAGCGACATAGAGTATTTTACTTGAATAAACAAATTCATCAGATAACAAGTTGGCCTTAATATATACAAGGACATGATGTTGCTCAACCATTGTTGTTTTTATTTGTGGGGATTTAGTGTGGTGGGGTGGATTTTTTTACATTATTTAAATGAATATTAAGAATTCACTATAATCTAATTTAATATATATATATATAATTATAATATATATATAATATATATATAATATATATATATATAAAATAGGTACCGTTCTTTTTAGCAAACCAGTATTTTTTGAACAGAACCTTTTTTTGTACAGAACCTACAGAACCACTTTTGGACCAATAGGAATTTAATATTAATAAATAATTTTATTTAAATAGAAAGGGTATAATAGTAAAATGCATTTTCACCTTCTTTTTAAATTTTCTTAATTAAAAACGTTTTTTTAAACCCTTTAATTTTCAGAATTTAAAAAATATTTTTTTTAATTCTATATTTTTTTCAGCATACATATTTTCAGAAAAAACTAGTGCATATATGTTTTTTAATATTGTTAATTTCATATGTTTTTAGCGCAGATTTTTTTTTGCTTATAATGGTAATTGCACATATGTTTCTAGTGTACATTCTTTAATCTTCAAACTTTATAACCAAAAACATAAACACATACATGTAACCTCTAAATTAACAAATCAAGAACATAAATATCATTATTTTTGTTTGATATTAAATAAAATACAATTCAAAATAAAAGTATTATCAAAATCATTACAACATATATGCACGTCTTCTAAAAACATATATGCACGCCTTTCGAGAACATATGTGCACGTTGCGCTTTCTCGTCAAAATCATAAGACCATATGTGCACGGCCTCGGATAACATATATGCACGACTTCTAAAAACACAAGTCGTCGATCATCTCGATCACACGCTCTTTTTTTCATGATTGAGCCATCCTCCTGAAACAAATATATTTAAAAATGTATAAAATCCTCAAACTGAATTTAAAAAGAAACCTGGGTTCCTATGAGCACTTTAATTCATACAATTAAAATTAATAAAATAAAAATCGAACAAAAACATTTTTTTTAAAAAGGCAACAATATATAGAACAACGGGAAAAATACAAAACGAGGCATTTCTCCTCTAATAATCAAGCTAATTAAAAGAGAAAGAGACCCAACACAAACAAAAATACAACTAGAAAGGTAGGCAAAAACTTGAACAAAAAAGACAAACACCTAACTAGGAAAATAAACCCACGAGCCTCATGAAGAAAAACAAACTAGGCCAAATATGGACAGGCCCACAAGAAGAAAAGCATAACCACTGAAACATGATGAGAGACACATTTGCAATTATCCAAATAGAGCACTATCCGAATAAAATGCCACTTAGCAGACCTGAAGAACCAAACACACATGTAAAGATTGAAAACTGCAGACTCACAACCTGAACATTGCAGAACCAATAAAATGTCACAGCCTGAACATTGCAGACGAACCAAACCCCTTGTAGACGAACCAGCACCAATTGCAATTAGCCAAATATATGTAACAGAACAAAAACATATATGCAACGGACCAAAAACATATATGTCCTATTAGTTTTTTTACATATCTTCTTTTTTCAAGTGGTTTATTCTTTAACCTATGGTTCTTTATATGTTCGAAGGACATCTATGTAATAACAAAAACACAAAAGTAACCAAAACAACATGCAGCCAAACAAGCGCCTAGAACTAAAGATAACTAAAAGAAGTACACCAGAAGACTTTTTATAAGCTGAATTAAGGTCCATGTTGTTTCACAAGATACTTGTCACATAAAAGAAGTACACCAAAGGACTTTTTATATGTTTTCCTCACAAGATACTTGTCACATACGACAAGAACATCATAAGAAACAAGGTCCACGTTGTTTGAACATCTAAGACTTTCAAGATAGACCAATAAATATATATCACGCTAGTTTAAAACCTTAGATGCAACCAAAAAATTTCAGGCCCATGCTTTACAGATGCCAAACACATGAATTCACAATATCAGTCACATTAAAAATCATTATAACCAAATAAAAAAAATCATGAACTTAATTCGGTAATACTAAAAAATCATTTAAACCAAATCAAAAATCATGAATTCTAAACTAAGATATGTGCCATTCATCCTTAAGGTTACAAACATCATGAATTATACCTTTCTGATTCGTTGACTCCCGATTAATATACCGTCACTGAATCTTTCATTTAACACAACCACCATCAATAAATGAAGTGTTGGCTACACAAATCATACGTGTGCGGGTTTTGATTCACAAAATTGTTGTTGGTTGCTCAAGTTCGTTTTCTGTTAATCACGACATGTTATGGTGGTTTCTGGCGTATTTACGGTATTGTTGTTGTTTGTTGATTGGATTCGTGAATGGCGAGTTTCATCAATGGAAAACATTGAATAGATTTGGAGGCTGTGGGTCATCAATGGAAATCAAAAAACTAAAAACATGGCACATTACTCAACAAATAAGAAAACCTTAAAAATTCAATAACAAAGATGTGATACATAACCGAATCATCTGATTAATCAGGTGTAGAACCATCGTGGGTCAGGCAGATCGAGGGTTCTTTCATCTTTAGGATCCTCACAATATTTTTTCTTGTTCGAAGATAAAACCATATTAAAGAAACTCGATCCGTGAATGGTGATTTTTTTTTTCTGGATGAACGATGGATCTACACACACAGAGAGAGAGGCGGCAGTTGGTTTTTATGTGGATCTAGGTTTACAAGGAAGTTCCATAAAAAGTGAGATATATCAATTGCTAGAAATATGAGAGAGCTTTTAGAAAAATAATAATTTTGGAATTCCTTTAATGCCCTTCCAATTAGATTTTTAATGAAAAAGATTTATATTATTTACATAAATGCCATCATCCAATCTTAACCATTGATCAAATAATCTAAGGGTGTAGAAATGGTTCTGTAGGTTCTGTACAAAAAAGTAGTTCTGCAAAGAAAATGCCACTATATATATATATATATATATATATATATATATATATATATATATATATGTTTCAAATTATTTGAAAAAATAATTTTGGTGTAAATTGCGAACATTCTTAATGAAAATAATACAAATACATGTGCAGTACACAAACATTCATGAGGTAACAGTACTTGTTATAATTAAACTTTTATTTGATATAAGAAAATGTTGTGCATATGTGTTTTGATGTAATTATAATTAAATTTGTTTGTATCATCTGATATAATAAAAGGTTGTGCATATGTATTTTGTTTGTTTTTAAGTTTAAATAATTCTTATATTAATTGCTTATAGTTACAGGTACGAGTATGATGAGTAATATGAAGAGTGCACGTGTGTTTTCTACAAACTATCTAACGAGAAGATAGTTATGATAAAAAAAGTTATGTAAAGACATAAGTGCACACAGTCAATACAAATGCACATAAACTAACATGGGTGCGTATATATACAATGGCATATGGATGAACTCAGATACACATATACATACCAAGAAATCGACAATCTCTAATGAGGATAAATACATATGCATATACGGCAACACCATTTTGGTTCTGTTAAATATTAGTAGACACGTCTAAAATTTTATTTATTAGTTACTTTTATAATTTTTTTATTTGAATTGTATATCACATGATTTTAGACTTTGTGTATAATATTTTTGTTTTAAAATGTATATAGTACATGGATAATATTTACGTTTGTCATTTCATGCATTTGTGTAAATATTTGTGACCAAAACACATTATAGGTTTAAGCAATTAACACTAAAAACATATGTAAAATTAGATTATTTAAAAAAGAACACATATGCACCTTACTTTTTCAAACTAAACATGTTGAAAAAAATATTAAAAAAATTCTAAAATCTAGGAAATAGGAAACATTTTTTAATTAAAAAATTCAAAAAAAAATTAAAATGTAATTTTACCTATATACCCTTTTGAGTTAAATAAAAAAGATATATATTGAAAAAAAATTGATTGGTTGATGCTAGTTCTCGCAGTTCTGTACATTTGTATGGTTCTGAAAAGAACTCACCCATATATTAGTATATATATTAGGGTAAATTATACCGTCCCTGAACTCCACCCCGTTTGGTCCTCAGATAACGGAGACTCTCATACGGAGTCTCTTTTTGACATTGTTCTTAACAGTTTGGTCCCTGAAGCCCCGTTATGCTTAACGACGGTTACTTTGACTCCTTATCTCTCTTATTTGACTTTTCAACATGGGCTTTTTGTAATTTCAAAAATTTCTATATTTGACCCATTACACTAACTCTTTTATATTTGGGTTAATTGCTTAAAAATGTATTATACTTGCTACTTTTTGCCATTGTATGTAGACTATTATTTTTTTTGCAATTGTGTCGCTCAACTTTTGAATTCGTGCTATTGTGTGTACAGGTAACCTACATGACCTGCTAGCGTAGGTAAAGTTAACAACCGTTTGGCTTTTTATTGCAACATTAGTCCTTTATACAAATGATCGTTTTGTAATTAACTTAAAAATTGATTTCTTTTAAAGTCTATTTTCTTATTATTTTTAAAATTTATGAACGTTTTTATACATATTTTTATACATGATTTTTTACATATATTTTTATACACACACGCTTTTATACACACGTTTTTATACATATATTTTTAAACATATTTTAATACACACCTTGTTGGGAATTAAATCAATTGGACTTAGTACTACCAAGACTTAGTGTTAGTACTGCTTGTGTTATAACTGCCAGTATAAACCAGTTAGTTAGTGATGCTAGAAGAAAGTTAGTACTGCTAGTACTAACTTTATACTTTGCTTGTGAAAGATTATAATTGCTAGAAGAGTTTCTACTGCTAAAGAGATAAAGACAAGGAAGGAAGTTGATTGATGAGCAAGAATACTTACGAAGATAAGTATTGGATATTTGTTTAAAAGATTACATTTGTTTATAGAAAAGATCATGTTATCTTAGGAAAAGATTGTAAGCCGACTAAGACTCCTTACACTATAAAAGGAGGCTCTGGGGCATTAGATGATAATAAGTTTTTCATAGTTGCTAAGTTGATAAAAGCTTCAAGGTTGTAAACCCTAGTACTAGTTGAGAGTACTCGTATTATTGATCTAATAATATTGGAGCGTTTGGTTATATCTTTGTTCATTTACAATTACTGTTTTATTCATATTACTTCTAGATATTAAAGTGTAGATTCCGCATACACTTTAGTATACATACAAAGTTTCTACAACAAGTTATTTTGGATTTATCCAAGGTAATTTAACCTTAGACAAGCTAAGGAATCGATCAAAGTTTGGGATTGTTGAACCCAAACCTTGATCAATTCATTAGCTTGTCTAAGGTTTAAATTACCTTGGATGAATCCAAAATAACTTGTTGTAGAAACTTTATATGTATATTAAAGTGTATGCGGAATTTACACCTTAATATCTAGATGTAATATGAATAAAACAGTAATTATGAATGAACAAATATATAACCAAACGCTCCAATATTATTAGATCAATAATATAAGTACTCTCAATTAGTACTAGGGTTTACAACCTTGAAGCTTTTATCGACTTAGCAACTATGAAAAAATTATTATCATCTAATGCCCTAGAGCCTCCTTTTATAGTGTAAGGAGTCCTAGTCGGCTTACAATCTTTTCCTAAGATAACATGATCTTTTCTATAAACAAAAGTAATCTTTTAAATAAATAGCCAATACTTATCTTCGTAAGTATTTTTGCTCTTCAATCAACTTCCTTCCTTGTCTTTATCTCTTTAGCAATATAAACTCTTGTAGCAGTTATAATCTTTCACCAATAGTATTAAGTCCTTCAGCAGTATAAAGTTAGTACTAGCAGTACTAACTTTCTTCTAGCAATACTGACTGGTTTATACTAGCAGTTATAACACAAGCAATACTAACACTAAGTCTTGGTAGTACTAAGTCCAATGGATTTGATTCCTAACAATTCTCCTCTAAACTTGTAATTTACTTTCAAATCATCAAGTTTCTTGAATTAATCCTTATGAACTAAGAGGATGCTTCCAAACACCCTTTTACTCCTTAAGTTGTGATCTTGTAAACTTGAGAATCCCAAATGCCATTTTACTTTGATGATCAACCTTTAGTCTTCTATTTAACATTCTTGAAAGCATTTCTTGAGTAAGAGGATATGTCTTCTCTATCAATATGTGAATAGCAATTCTAGTATTCATTAGCAATATATGAACTCCACATGAGTTAAACAATCTCCAACTTATCAAGTTGTAGTCCTGTTGATTCTTTCATATTCCATCTTTTTCATTAGGCTTAAACAGGATCTTTAGATCTCCCCAAAGTAACAAGTCATATCATTCTGGACCTATTGTATCATACCTCTCTTGTACCAGTCTGTGTAGATCTATCATATCTTGTCTATCAAAATCATCAAGCATTTCACTAAATATTTTGTAATTCTTAGAACTTCCATCTGCTCTGATGATTTGATAATACATCATATTCTCTATCAAAATATGTGTCTTCTAGTCAACTATTGGGTATTTAGTAGCCAAAGATTTAATATTAATAGCAATATCATCCTTTGGAACTATATCCAAAATAGCTCTTAGCTCTTCTTTTTCAGCATCATTATCCTCTTCTAGCTTTTGTTTCTTGGAAATTTCTTTATCAGAATCTTCTCTTTGTCTCTTCTTTTTGCTTTCTATTTGTTGTTGACTGTCATCATTCATAGGTTTAAAGTCATCAATCCACTTCTGCTCTGTTTGGTATAGCTTTTTGAAGTTCTTCTAAACTCTTATGCTTCAGTTGTTGATGAGTGTATTTACCCATATGTTTGAGGTAAGTAATCATCCTGTTCCTGACATGAGTTCTTGTAGGTGGTTTGTTCCTTATTGCCTTTGACCTTTATGCTACCAATTGTTTCTTTCTTCTTTCAAAGAATTTTGCTAACAATTTTTCCCTTTCTTCAATTGTGAACTATTCTTGTTCTTCATATGTCAGTCTTGCAGCAAGTTCATAATCATCATCCACTCTGGCTTGAATTTCATCAAACTCTTCAGTCAAAACAGCAATAGTAGCTTCTTTTTTGTTGTCTTTCTTTTTAAGCTCTGTCCACCTTAGCTAATTCTTCTTCATATCATCTTTAAGCTAACTCTGCATCACTTTCAATTTGAGCTAACCTTTGATCCCTTCTTTTTACTTTTACAAGTTCTTTAACCAGTACACCCTTACCCTTGTCTTTTATATCAATAGTTGGAAGAGGTTGAAGTGTTGTAGTTGATGTGATTAGTCTAGGACTTTCTTCCACATTTCTGAAAGCAACTCCTTTTACCTTTTGTGGTTTTATAGCACTTATTTTGATTTCTATCAAGGTCTCAGCCAAAGTATTGTCATCTGAATCACCAGAGATTTTAGCAATTTTATCTTCAGGGCTGGTAGTACTAATTTCTGCACCAGCAATAGTAACTGGTATATTAGTAGTACTAATATCTTCAACAGTGGTAAAATCAAAATTAGATTCCATTTCATGTTCATTCCTCCCCTTAGTTTATGCACCCATCTAAACTAGAGTAATTACTGCATGTTCATCAATCTAAGCAATCTTCCTCTCCTATTTGGAAAGATCCTCTAAATCATCCTCATCTTTGGAAATAATAAGTCTGGCCCTTCTTCTAGCATTGCTTGACTTTAATTTATGCTCAAACTTCTTTACCTTCATGATAAGCTTAGAATAACCAGCACTTTATGTCAGTTTGAGATAACATTATTAACTCCAATTTGATTCCAAAAACCGCCTCATAAACTCTCTTTCTATTTTTAGCTCACAATATCTATCATTTCGTTTTCTTACCAATTCACTCTATCTGTTTTTGATACACACATCTCTCTTTCTGTTTTTAGATCACAACATCTCTCTTTTCTTTTTCTTACCTTTTCACTGTGTTTGTTTTTGATACACACATCTCTCTTTCTAACAGTTTTGTAAAAAATTCCATCAATTCCTTTAGTTTAATGTTGTCCTCCCCACATCTAAATGTGTTAACTCTTAAGAGAGGTGGATCATTGAACTGTTTAGATGCAGCCTCAAACCTAGTTTGAGCTTCTACATCCCCAATATGGTATCTTGGCACCTAGGACCACTACCTGAACCAATTCCCTAAGGAGTTGACTCATTAAGTATCCCTACAATGATTATAACTATGTATTTGGGTATATTAAAGGCTAAACATTAAAGCATAAACACCAAATAATATAGAAATAACAAAATTGAAAACCCCCCCGAAAAAAGGTATAGTATGTCCATAAAATGTGTTCAATGGTCTATGCCGGGGGGGGGTTTCCTAGTATTCAAATTTTACTATATTTTTGTAGGATTCTGATTTTATAAGTACTTAATAACATTTTAGATGAGGTTTTCACGTTTAAGAGTTGAGCATCACGTACTTTTGTCATATGCAATAGAGTATTACATTTAGACAACTATTTTATAGGTATAAAAGCTCATAGATTACTAAATCTTTTATAATCGGTTGGTGTTATGCACCTGCAATGATTATAAAAATACATTTTGGGATCAAGGTTCCTCAAACATACCATCAAATTAGTTTAGAAAAAATTAAATTTTTGACCCTTTGCTAAACATATAACTGCTGAAGCCAAATTAATTGAAAATTCATTCCATGCAGTTGATTTTGAACTTATACAATGAAGGATGGTATGTATCAGAAATTTCCATTGAGGTTAGAATTAACCTTTTTGAAAAGTAAGTTTTGTTGAAAGCTGTTCATATCCCATCAATGCAAGGTTTTCAAAAATTTCATCATTTGTTAGGCAAGCAATACCATCCTTATCATTAAAGAGAAGATTACTTCTCACTGATGATTCTGATATGACCACAACCTTTCCATCAATAATAGCATGTATTTGCTTCACTGAATTGACTGTTTTGGAAGTGGCAGTATTCCAAATTTTGTTCAATGTAAGAAGCATAGATAGTGGGACTTACTGTGAGAGCATAATTGATCGAACATGTAGTGAGGAAGTCCACTATCTGATGAAACTCAGCGTTCTCCTCTGTCTTTTCCAAACAAGCAACCATATTATGTTGATCGACAAACTTCAAATCTGCCATATAGTGATTGATTTATGAGAAGGGTTCTCGGTTTCAGTTCGTTGATGAGAGTATGAGGGTTTGACAAAGTTAATTGAGATATTATAAAGAGAGCTTGAAGGGTGTGATTGGACCGACTAAATAAAGTTGAATCTTTATCTTGAAGTAAACTTATAGAATAAAGAAAGATCAATAATTATCCAAATATAGATCCCTATAAGCGAAGTTATTGGCGAAAATATCTTAATGGTTATAATTAATTAATGAAAATCTGTTATGCCCCAAACAGTATTAACGGTAACAAGCAGTACTAAATTTGGCTCAGCAGTACTAAATTTTGCCCTGAGCTGTAACTACCTTTTTTAGCTGTATAAATAAATAGTTACTGTAGAACCCAATACTAATGTTAATCTCATTACTAAACCGTGTAAGAGCATAACTAAGCTAGCAGCATTAAACTTTTGATATAATGTTTTCATCCAGCAATATAAACTAAGTCCAGCAGTACTAAGAGATATCTAACAGTATTAACTATGTCTTCAATAATTATACAACAACATGCCTCTATTCATCACAAGCACACTAGAAAATACTAGATAGACATGTGAGAATTCTTGAGGATCCATAATTTATGCATAACCCTGATAAAAGTTCAGAATTGTTATCCAAACATATTAACCTCCCCTTAAGCAATACTTCAAAGATTAAGTAATCCTATGCTAGCAATTAGAAGTTAAACCTGCTAACTACAAAAGCCCTTGTGAGAAGATCATCTGCAAACATTGTGGTCTATGTGATCTTAATCACTTGAATCCATCTTTGTCTCATAACATCTCTGATGAACATGGTGACTAATCTCTATGTGCTTGGTTTTAGAGTTGACAACACTAGAATTCTTCACAATACTAATGGTGCTTTCCATTATCAATTAAAATCTTGTTGTTCATGAGTTATACCCATAATCATATCATTTTGATTTTACAATCCATAGCACCTCTTCAACAGCAATTAGAAGCTAAGCAGCATACTATGCGTCAGTCGTAGCGATTTGAAAACTATGTCTGCTTCTTACATTTCAATGAAATCAACCTCTTGCAAGAAAATTGACAACCTCTATGTGATTCCTGGTCAGGCTAGCTCCAACGTAATCACTATCAGGAAAAGCTTCCAAGTCAAATGGTGAATCTTTAGGATACCAAAGGCCCAATTTAGGTTGACCTTTCAAGTATCTAAAGATCCTCTTCACAGCATGAAGATGTGACATTTTAGGAGTAACTTGGAACCTTGCACAAGCACAAACAACAAACATTATGTCTAGCTTAGAAGCTATTAAGTACAACAATGAACCAATCATTGATCTGTATAAATGAACATCCATACTATCAGCTTCTTCATCCTTGATCAATGCCTTGTTAGGTTCAATGGGAGTGCTTGTTATCTTCATAGTGGCAAAATCAAACTTCTTCAATATGTCAGCCACATATTTATCTTGGCTAATGAAGATTCCATCCTTCTTTTGTTGTACTTGTAACCCTAAGAAGAAAGTGAGTTCCCCCATAGAACTCATCTGGAATCTCTTGTGCATCAAACCTTCAAACTCATCACATAGAGACTTCTTAGTTGACCCAAAGATGATATCATCAACATACACCTGTACTAACAAGATATCACCTTTGTCCTTCTTGATGAACCAAAGGACTATATCTATAGTGCCTTTCTAAATCTATTTCTTAATTAGTAGGTAGAAAAGGTCTCCCTAACAGGGATTAGGAGCTTGATGTAGACCATATAAAGCTTTTTCTACCTTATACACTTTGTCAGGGAACTGTTGTAACACCCCTATTTTTACATATAGCAGCGGAGGCTAATCTGGGGTATTGCTTCTTGGATACAACAATCATAATCATAGAAAACGACTCAAAAGAGAAGTTTTTGGAAAATTTAGTTATCATTCATTATAATCAGAGTTTTTACAAAATGCAGGTCCCAAAATCTAAAACATCAAGTTTGAATGATAACAGTTTAGTCATCTTCAAGTCCAAGCCACTCCATGCCATATGATGCTCAATTACCTGAGATAAACATGCTAAAAAGTCAACACAAAGGTTGAGTGAAATTCATAGGTTTTGATAAACAGTTTGAATAAAGTTAATAGTGTTATACATTGTCATAAAAATCACAATTATTCTACGAAATTGGTATTGTTTTATACACCGTTATTAGTAATGATTGCAACGAATGCAATTATCATAGTAACAGTGTATTACTGCGTTATTGTCTTGTTTGGTCTGATTGGTCTTGTCTGGTCTTGTTCCTTGTCTAAGCACATTGCACTAACACATTATCATCAAAAGTCAATTTAAAGAATGAAAAGAGCTCATAATATCAATATTAACATCAAAGTCAATTTAATGATAGTGAAGTCAAATTTAACGACGTGTAGGATTTTGACACTATCACAATTTCATTCTTAAAGTCAATTTAATGACTTGAAGAGTATAATATCAGCATATTAAATCCAAAGTCAATTAATGGTTCATGATATGGAAATAATGGCACTGGAAGCTACTTAGGCAATAATATATCTGGATAGCATACATTTCTGGATAGCATACAGTTAGAAAACACTTGTATTCATGGTTTATAGCAGGTATCACGGGTTTATAAAGTATGTGAGGTTATGAACTCATTAAGTCTTTGAAAAGTAATCACATTGTTATAAGATAAATGAGTATATAAAAGAGTTTGTAACAAGCATGTATCCCCCTCGCGGGTTTATAAAACATGTAAATAAGTAAAGGCGAGGTTATAAACTTCACCTTAATAGGGAAATCTGATTAACGGCAAAAGTATATCAAAGGAAAGGCGTATGTATGGTAGTACGACGTTATCTACTCGGGTGGAAAGTATATCAACTTGAAAGGAAGCATCTTCATCATGTAACCTGGGATAATATGTCGAGTCTTAGGAAGATTATACTCTAGAACTTTGATTCTAAGAGTTTAATATTGTTATAAGTTTGATTAGAGATTTTGGAATTATTATATCACCGTTCGGGCCATCATAATTCAGGGGTCATTTAGTAAACGTTTGAGGAGCTAGGGCACTTTAAATCATAAACCCAACAACTCAGTCAGAATGTAATACCAAGATGAAACTCCTTAATATGAAGCTCCCTATTATTGTGATACGATATAATTGGTTTTAAGCGTTTTGCTTGATATCTAGAAATGATAAGCACATCAAGCGTTAATTAAAGTTGTGTCTTATAATGTTTTGAACATATTTTTATACTTTTTCAAAATGTTATATTTTAGACCCTTAAGAATGAAAAATGGCAAAATATACCCTTGGAGTTTGCACTTTTACGAGTTTGGTCCTTCAAGTTTAAAAGATGTACAAAGTAAACCTTGCACTTTGGAAAGTGACGTAATATACCCCTATAGTTATAACTTTAGAAATATGGCAAAAATAGTTCTTTTAGTTATAAGTTTCAGAAAGTTACGATATATACCCCTTGCATGGAATACTTTTGCAAAACAAGTCCAAAATGCCATGCAAGCTTATTTTAAGTTTATAAATGATATTTGCAAGTTATAGCTTATTAATATAAGCTAAAATATAAAGATTTAACATAACGAAAGTTTAAAATAACGATTCGTTAAGCTAGAAGCCAAAACGGGTCGAATTAGGGTTTTTAAACAAAAACGCATAAGTTTTTAATCCAAATTCTTTCAAAAATCAATAAAGTTGTTATATTAACATTAGTTAAGCATGTTAGGATATATTATAACAATATTTAGCCATTATAACTTTTAGATTAATGAAAAATACAAAATTAGGGTTTCGAGTGTACGATTTTGGATCAAAATAGAAAATGAGCATGAATTGAGTTATAAAACTTTAACAAGAGTTTACGCATGATCATATGAACATCATAAGGGTATAGGAATATAAGTGAAACCTTTAGAACCTGTGTTTGAGCTTATAGCTTGAAAATGGGTTGAAATTAGGACTTTTAGCTTCGTACGCCTAGAATAACGACTCCGGTGCTTCTTTTCTTGATTTCTTTTGCTTCACTTCTGTTCTTGAGACTTCTTAGGACCTCTTAGGATCTTATTTGAGAAAATGATTGCTGCTATTAATGGTTATAGAGGAGGAAGTGGGGGATGAGTTAGAATGAAGGGTATATGCACTTATTTATAGTGCTAAACCCCCTTGGTGCTCCAGAAACTTTGTGCTCAAGATTAGGACAGGTGGGGGTGATGTGGAGAGGCTAGGGACTGAGTTTGAGGGGCTATGGTATGAATTATCAAGACTAGAAGCTAAATAAAAGGTGTGGAAGGTTCTTGTGGTGCCACGGTTGTTATGGTGAAAAAGAAAGAGATGTGGCTAATTTAAAGGCCAATAAATGGAATGGTGGTGCTTGTAAGCAGCTTAGGATAGAAGGTGGTGCATCACCAAGGTGCTTGTTTGCAAAGTGGAGTTTAAAAATGGGTTAAAACTTGCAAAAATGGAGTACGGGTTCAATTAGGGCTCGTTTAATGTTTTTGGCTTGGATTTTCAAGTATACTTGGCTAACAATGATGGATTATTGATCACAAGACTTGTTTTAAGGATTATTAATAAGATTTGATAAGTGGTCCGTGTTTAAAATGGGTAGAAATGGAAATTTAGGTCGTGGGTTGGAATTAGGGCACGTATAGGGTTTTTAGGTTTGAATTTCATGTATACTTGTGTTATAAGTGTGGATAAATAATCACAAGGCTTGTATTAGGAGTTAGTAACAAGAATTGATAAGTTGTTTGGATTTTAAATGGGCGAAAACGAGTAAATGGGTCAATAGTTCACATTAGGGCATGTTTAGGGTTTCTTGGATTTATTTCGTGTATAACTGAAATGAAATGATGATAGAATATGATTGGTAATGTTGTAAAATAAGTTATTACAACTTATTTGAGTGTTGGTTGAGGTTTAAAACGGATAAAAATCAATAAACAGGTCACGGGTTACTATTTAGCTCGGGTTAGGGTTTTTAACTTGGATTTCTTGAAATTTCATGAAATAAGAATGAAGATGGATTGTAAATGAAGTATATGACTTGCTTGTAACTTTTACTTGATAGATTGTACAAGATTACTTAGGAAAACGGAGGTAAAACGGTTATTTTAGATGTCGTGCATTAATGACTTATACATTATGCTTTAAGAACTTGTACCTTTCTTAGAGGGAGTTTATATTTCAAATGGGATGTTATATTACTTGTACATATGATTTAGTAGCTTGTGCATTCACTTTAGATATTAACTCTTTATGAAATTAGGGTTTAGAGGTATACGATAACGGTTTAAAGCCCGTCTTGATATAACGTTGCAAATGGTACATTATATGAGTAATGTACTTTGTATAAATGATATTAAGATATTGACTTGACATATTATGATGTTTTCTTGACATGTATGTTGATAGGATTGTCATAGATAGGTTACATGAGGTCGTTTACTTTAATTATGCAAGTTGCGTTGCATATTGAGATATTGGTAATGTAAGTAATGTAATAAAGCGAAAAATTTCTCTGTACAAATGTGATCATAATAAAATAGGTTGATTTTGCATTGATGAAAATTTTGGGTTGTTATAGTCTCCACCCCTTAAAGAAATCTCATCCCGAGATTTAGTTGAAAGTTGTAGTGGTATTGTTTGGGAATAGATGTAGGTACTGGGCATGAATTTGATCTTTATGTTAGGCTAATCAAGGTCACAAGTCCACGTGTGTGATGCATTTATACTTATGTTGCGCACCATAATTATAATTGCCTCCTTTCACACGGTTACTTATTTTCAAGACCACACCTCTTGATGACAACCAATAGAATTTCTCTAAATCTTGATATATCTTATCAGAACCTGGGTAGATGGAATACTTCGATTTATGAGACCTGTGGGTTATGGGTCTACCACACTTCTGCTGCACCATTCTAATCGTAAAGAATCGTTATCTATTAACCTTTAAAAGTCAACATCGAATAAGAATGCTATCACAAGTCTTTGTCAAAATTTTCATACCTAGTGGTATTGAAATCCTTTGGCATTGTATAGATTCTTGTGTGTTTCCTTGTTTCTATGTTGCAGGATATAACGGAAAATTTTAGAATATGGAGATCATGAAATGAGTGATTTAATAGGAGACTTTAGTGTTTCTAGATACAAAGGTTTGAGAAAATCGGATGGATAAAGATATGAGTCATCATATTACAGGATATAAGATAGATATATTCGGGAGTAGACATAATTCTGTATAACAACTCAGTGTAAATAACATAAGTTATTTATATAATAGTATAGTAGTTATGTATTTTTACATACTATTCGGAAAAAGTAGTGGCATTTTCACAATTCAGGGAATGTAGTGGCATAGAGGACATTGATGGCAAACGAAAAGTAGTTATAGTTAATGTTTTACCCTTGTTCTCTATAACCGTGAGCTCTGATACCACTCTGTAACACCCCCATTTTTACAATATAGCAGCAGAAGCTAATCTGGGGTATTACTTCATAGTACAACAGTCACAATCATAGAAAATCACTCAAAATAGATGATTCGTCTGATATAGTATATATAAAATACTTAAGCAAATCCAAACTCTTCACCCTTGACAAAGGGAAAAAGTCAAGACCTACAGCATGAGTCTTCCATTCAGATGGAAGACTATCTTCAGCGTTTTAAGTTCATGTCCTCTTGTGTAATAACTTCGCATATTTATGGTCAAAGTTGAGGAAAAAAGACTTAAAAGATTCCATTGTGGACACTTAATATGGGACGGAGGGAGTAATATAATAAATAGTTATAATAAGTAATATAATAAATATTTATAATTATTAATTATAAATATATCTCGACAAGTCCATTCGGTACACCTTAGTCACTTAAAAAAAATCATTATACGGTTGAAAATGAAACGTTTACTCATAATAAACACTTTAGAGAAGTTTCGAGAAAAATTCTATTTTTTGTCTTTTAGTGAATTTATTAAATAAATAAAATAAAATAATTAAATATTATATTATTATTTAAAATCAAAAATCATGTTTTTAAGAAATTTTCTAAGTATAAACTTTTTACAAAATTTCGACATGACTCGTGCGTTTATACAACGTTTTCCAAGATTTCAAACCTTATTTTCAACATTTTTCACAAATTCGACACTTTTTGATAAAATTCCAAAATCTCAATCGTTAACGCTTACCAACACGTTTTTCCCAAAATATCGTTCAATATCACTTCGTAAATATATTTCCACTTTTAAAAGTTGTTGATCCCAATGAACAGATCTTGAACTCCTTAGCTTGATGTACGGTTTAGTATCCTTAGATAAATCCAAAGGCACTAAGATTGAAACTTTGAGTGTATGATATAAACTATGCGGAATCTAGTTTATACCACTAAGAAGAATAACAGTAATGAATGTTTAACACACAGAAATATAACCAAAACAATAAGCTCCAATATATTAATACGAACACTCTTTGACAGTGTTAGGGTTTACAACCTTGAAGCTATGAAAAACTATGAAAGACTAATATATCTTGATCTATGCCTTAGGGTTCCTTTTATACACCAAGGAAACCCTAATGGGCTTACAAAACGCGTATAATGATAATGCATATCTATTCCTAATTTAACTCATGCATATCATAATAGCAGTACTAACTATACAAGACTAACAACACTAAGTATTAACTAACAGTACTAACTATACTGGCAGTACTAACAATGTACTGGAAGCACTAACTATTATAGCTAGCAGTACTAATAACTTAGACTATTTTCTTTAAACTTCAACAGCAGCACAATCTTGAACCAGCAGTATTAACATCCAAAACTAACAGTAGTAACTTCAGAAGCCTTCAATTCCCAACATTACCACATAGATTAGTTGAGTGATTTGAGTGTTTTCATTTTCCTATTTCGTGAGATGTTTGGTTGTGTACTTGTAATAGATCAAATAAATACTTTAACGGAAAATATCCTTAGGGATACATATTTATAAACTTCTAAAGGCTACTTAAGGACAAGTAGGATTCAAGTGGGGGGATATTTGATGACATCAAATAACATCTATTTTATAGCATCAATTATCCTATGTAATTTACCCATTTTATATAATTATTGCAAAGAATTGTTACTTAATCGTTTATATTTGAGAATTGCAGTAATTATGGAGTACTTGGTGAATATTAGCTAAAGGCGCACATTCTAGAGCTTAAACAAAGATATTTTAAAGATTACTATTCTGACAACCAATACGCCGTATCCATAAAGGAAGATACGGCGTATCCGTACCTGCACTCACCAAAGACCACGAAGGAAACAAGCTCAATACGTCGTATCCAGAGAAGACCAATACGCCGTATTAAAGATAGTATGTGAAGATTCTGGAAGATATTAAACGTGGTCGTTACTCTAAGAAACTTCAATACGCCGTATCCAACCCATTGGATACGCCGGTATCAAACCGACTTCCAGACAATATAAATAGAAAACTCAAAAACGAGTTTTAAGTGTGCTAAATCGTATTCTCGATACCTAAACCATAAAAGTCGATTTTTAGAGGAGAAAAAGAGCAGAAGAGGTCAAGCAACACTATCAATTCCATAGGAGACAACGTGTAATTCCATATACTTTAGTAATCATTCAGTTTTTGGTATCATTCGTTAACTCGGTTAGTTTACCTTGGCTAAATAATTGCTTTTGTATTTATTATGACGTTTGAAGGCTAATACCTTCAGGTATTAGCCATTATTATGAAGATCTGAATGTTTGGTATTGTTTATCTTGATTTCTTGATTTATCGTTGAATGCTTGTTTATGTTTATCAATTTATACTTGTTTACGTGCTTTTGTATACGACCTATCATTCAACTGGATCTAGTGATACGGACCAAGTAAACCAAGTAATCTAGATGCCGGAATAGCACTCCATAAAGTGATTTAATACATCTAGAACATAGGATCATAAAATTGTCCTCTAAAATCGTGCTAAGGATACGCTTCGGGCTTAACCTAGTTAACGAAAAATGCCTTTGGTATTATTGAACATACTATGACTATAGGTGGAATCAAGATAATATCAACAAGTAATGTTTTCTGAAATACAATGGATAGTTGGACAAGTGGACGAACTAGATTATAAATGACATTAACTAGTAAATGGGTAAAGTATACTCATGAGCTAGGGTTTAACAAGATCACCATTGCTTTTAAATCCCTAAGACATATTTAATTAGGTAATAAGTGATGCTTAATGCGGAATGCTTTAATTAAAACAGAATTAATGTGTCTAGGTCCTAGTGAAGTCCCCTCTAAAGTCAAAAATGATATGCCTCTCGAGATAAGTAACATTGCATTGTAATAAAACAAACCACTTCTAATCGGATCAATGATGGCATAATACATTTTTCTTCAATAAGGCTCGACCGCTCTTTTAACTTATGTATAATTTGCTCACAAATGGTTAAAGGTGTCTTGAATTGATTTGTAATCACCAACCAAAACCATGCCAGTCTCTCATGGAAAAACCCCCCCCCCTCTTTAACTTGTTTAAGAATTTAGGATAGAAACTAACATAAGGATTAGCATAGGCTTGACTTAGATTAGAATTTACTTAGATTAGATAACCAAGAATAAAAATAAATTGAAGAGATTTAACCTCGCTTCAAGTGTTCGACACCCTACTTACCACGAATCTACCACCAACCGGGTACACTGCCTGTTAAAGTGTTGTTTTTGGTTAAGTCGGTAAAATATAAATTTAAAACTAAAATCATAAAAATATACACCACACAACGACATATCAATCATTTATCCCATGAAAATAACCCTTTAGTTTAATTATTTCAAAGAATTGTTACTTAATCATTTATATTTGAGAATTGCAGTAATTATGGAGTACTTGGTGAAGATTAGCAAAAAGGCACGCATTCTGGAGCTTAAACGAAGACATTTGAAGATTACTATTCTGACATCTAATACGCCGTATCCATCAAGGAAGATACGATGTATCTGTGTTTGTACTTCACTAAAGACCACGAAGGAAACAAGATCAATATGCCGTATCCATGGAATACTAATACGTCGAATTTAAGTTATGGAAATAAAATATTCTGGAAGATATCGAACGTGGTCCCTACTCCAAGAAACCCCCGATACGCCGTATCGACCAAATTCCAGACCTTATAAATAGAAAACCTAAAAATGGGTTTTCAGTGTGCTAAATCATATTTTCGATACCTAAACCATAAAACTCGAATTATCAAAAGGAACGAGGAGCCAGAAGAGTCTTGTATGTAATTAATTCCATAGAAACAACTTGTATCTCCTATAACACTTGTAATCGTTCAGTTTTTAATATCATTCGTTAACTCGGTTAGTTTACCTTGGCTAAATTCTTACTTTTGTATTGATTATGATGTTTGAAGGCTAATACCTTCATGTATTAGCCATTATTATGAAGATCCAAATGTTTGGTTTGTTTATTTTAATTGTTTAATTTATCGTTGATTGCTTATTTATGTTTATCAGTTTATACTTGTTTACGTGCTTAAGTATGCGATCTATCATTCAATTAATTCTAGTGATACGAAACAAGTAATCTAGATGCCGGGATGGCTCTCCATATAGTGATTTATACATCTAGACCAATAGGATCACGAATAATAACCTATCTTTTCCCTTAGATTGTGAGCTTAGCTGGACCGGTAGGTGACCCTTAGGATCAACGAGTACGTTCTCGATTAATTGGTAAAGACTTGGTTAGTGGACTACTAGTATATGAATTGCCTTTAAGCAGTAAGTGGTAAGTCCTTTATGGCAGGTTAACCAAGATCACCATTGCTTTAATCCCTAAGATAGATTAAAATCAACAATAAAGGATCGCTTCATGCAGGATACGGTTAATTGTGACAAAATTCTTCGTATCTAGGTCTTAAGAAGAAGTACCGCCTAAGTCTTAAGAATGATATGCCGCCTCGAGATAAGTAATCATTGCACTAAATAAACAAATCAATGTTCGGATTGGATTAATAATGGTTAATACTGTTTTTTTATATTTGGCTAGACCGCGCTTTTATCTCTTGTCAATTTGCTTGCGTGTGTTTTAGTGTCTTAAGTTGATTTTATTCACCACAAACCCGTGCCAGTCTATCAGGCTAAAACCCCCCCTTATCCATTAGATATAGGATTAACATAGGTTTAGCATAGGTTTAAAATATAATAGAATTAACTTAGTTTAGATAACCAAAATACTAATAAATTGAAAGATTGTTTCTCGCTCTTAATGATTGACACCCTACTTACCACAAAACTCCCATCTGACCGGGTACATTGCCCGTTAAAGTGTTGTTTTAGATAAAGTCGGCAAAATATAAATTTAAAACTTGAAATCATAAAATCACACACCTCACAATGACACATCAAGTTTTTGGCGCCGTTGCCGGGGAGTGAAAATTTAATCTTGATTTTTATTTAATATTTTGGTTTTTAACGTTAGATTAGTCTAACCCTTAAGATTAGTGTAATTTAGATTAATGTATGATTCTGTATATTTGTCTTTAATTATTTGCTTGTATTGTTTGCTTAGTTTAGTTTTTGGTGTGTTTAATTGTTTTCTCTAATACACTGTTATGGTCGATAAACCGATATGGCATATCCACTTCCATTGAATACGATGTATCCAACTTTCTGTCCAATACAGCGTATCCGTTCTGTTCAGTAATACGACGTATTCAAATATTTGTATACGGCGTATTGACTTAAATTTTTAAATATCTTTGCAAGTCTATTTCCCTAGAATAGCTTTACTTTAAATCATGTCTTATTTTTTAGGAGCAGCATTCGGACTTCGTCCATATCACTTTACCTATCCGGAAAGAAGGTTAACAATGGAACAAATGTTATACAAATTCATTGACGAAGGAAAACGAGAACATGAAGAGATGAAAACATTCATCTGTGAATTCCGAACAACCAACAAGATCTTATTCAAAGAAAGGAACAATTCATTAAGTAAGCTCGGGTTCGAAGTACAAGATTTGTTAAAGGTGATCAATAATCCTCTTATGACAAATTGCGAAATTAAAGGAGTAACTACTAGAGGTGGAAAAACTACGACTCAAGATGTTCAAAATAACAACGCCAACTTACATACCAAAGATTGAGGAAAGAAAAAGAAGAGGCTCAACAAAAAAAAAATTAGACAACTTGAAGCAACTCCACATCAATTTGCCCTTCATCGAAGCCCTAGCTCAAATGCCAAAATACGCCAAATTTCTGAAAGGTTTGTTGACCAATAAGGCCAGACTCGAAGAAGCTTGTACGATCACTATGAATGAAAGGTGCTCAGCTATGTTATTAAACAAGCTTCCATCAAAAGAAAAAGACCTAGGGAGTTTTACTATTCCTTGTGACATCGGCCAATTACACATTAATAATGCGTTAGCGGACCTAGGAACTAGTATAAGTTTGATGTCATATACGATGTATGAGAAATTAGGGTTCGAAGAACCGAAGGCTACTAGAATGAGTTTAGAACTTGAGGATAGGTCAATCCAATACCCAAGAGGAATAATTGAAAATGTGCTCATAAAAGTTGATAAATTCGTCCTTCCTATAGATTTCGTTATCTTAGATATGCCCGAAGACTCTAGAGTTCCTATAATTTTAGGAAGACCATTTTTGGCAATTGCTCGAGCTATAATAGACGTGTTTAATAAAAAGATAACGCTAAGGGTAGGAGATGATGAGGTAATCTTTGACGTAGACCAATCAATTAAGAGACCACCCGCTGAAGATGATGAATGCTACGGGGTTGATGACTTAGACGACACGATCAACGTAAAGGCTCAGGAATTATTGGCAAATGATAAGTCTGATACATTTTTATTAAAGGGGCTAGAGAAATCGATTGATCAATCAGACCTAGAAAGTTGTGAATCTTTTGAATGTAAAGCTGTCGATAATTCTGATTCAGGGGAACCAATACGGCGTGTCGACTCTGTCAATACGCTGTATCTAGTTGCATGGGAAACAGCAGAACCTAATAAAGTTAAAAGTGAACACCTTTATTCAGCTAGTGCTAACGAGATCGATGAGAAGAAACCTGAGCTGAAAATTTTGCCTCACCACTTAGAATACGCATACCTGCATGGAGACAAATCCTTTCCCATAATTATCTTATCTAAATTGTCCGAAAAAGAGAAAATGTTACTTTTGCAGGTATTGGAGAAACGTAAGGGAGCATTTACTTGAAAAATGTCAAACGTCAAGGGAATCAGTCCGTCATACTACACACATAAGATTCTAATGGAAGATTACTACAAATCGGTCATTCAACCCCAAAGGGGTCTGATTTCCAAAGTCTAAGATGTGGTGAAAAACGAGATCGTTAAGCTACTTGATTCCGGGCTGATTTATCCAATCTCAAATAGTTCATGGGTTAGCCCTATCCACGTGGTTCCAAAGAAAGGAGGAATGACTGTAGTTTTGAATGACAATAATGAATTAATTCCTTCTCGCACAGTTACAGGATGGCGAGTGTGCATCGATTATCATAAACTTAATGATGCAACTCGAAAGGATCATTTCCCTCTTCCCTTTATTAATCAAATGTTAGAGCATTTCTGTGGGAATGAATATTACTGTTTTCTTGATGGTTTTTTAGGATTCTTCCAAATTCCGATCGCACCCGAAGATCAAGAAAAGACAACATTCACTTGTCCTTATAGGACTTTTACTTACCGACGAATGCCGTTTGGATTATGCAATGCACCAGCTAGTTTTTAAAGATGCATGATGGTAATTTTCCATGACATATTGGAAGACTTTAAGGAAGTATTCATGGACGACTTCTCGATATTCGGTAACTCTTTTGATTGTTGTCTAGCTAATTTAGATAGAATGCTTGCTAGATGTAAAGAAACTAACCTTTTGCTGAATTGGGAAAAATGTCATTTTATGGTAAAAGAAGGGATTGTTTTAGGACACAAATCTTCTGAGGTTGGAATTGAGGTTGATAAAGCTAAAATCGATGCAATTGCTAAGTTTCCATACTGATGAGGTGTCATTTTATACACTTTTTCGGGGTCGTTTAACCCCCTAAATCATGTGTTTATGCCCAAAATAGGTACTTAATCATTTCTTTTCAGGTATTTTGCATTTGGAAGAAATTTAGAGGAAATACACGTGACTTGGGCTCATTTAGAGAAGAAACGGACAAGACTACGAACCTACACCAACATGGCTCAAGAATTTCTCTACAGTGGCTGGAGACGGCGTCACAAATACAACGTGACGCCATCACAACGATGATCAAGACGGTGTCACAAGATTCCAAGACGGCGTCAGAGCACACGACCTAACCCATTATCTAGAATATTCTCTTTCATGACGGCGTCACGATTAAAATGCGACGCCGTCACAACGATTTTCCTATATATACAAACCCGAATTTAGGGTTTTGAGTGTGTAACTTTAGAATAAAAAGAGGGTACGAACCCTAGTTCGTTTAGCAGCTGTTAGGGACGAATTTAGGGCCTAAAAACCCTATTGTACTTCCTCCAACTCATGTTTTAATCAAGTAAGGTTTATTTAATCATTCAATATGTCTATGTGTTGTTTGATTCATCTATGTTCTTGCTTTATCTTTAACATGCTTGGCTAAACCTCCTATTGTGTTTATTTATGATTGTATGAAACCTAGAATGTAGATCTTAGTGGTGTTGCTTCTTGTGATGGATGTGCATGTTAGGCCTTAGAAAACCAGCTTTTGTCTGTATCGCTGTTGATATGTCTAGGGAAACATGATTGTGTAGAAAGGATACCATCGGGTAACAGTCTTCATACTACCTTGCCCCCTAATATGGTTGATCCACTTTTAATATATTTCACATGCACTTAGTGTACTCTTAGGGGCCTTGTAATAGTCTTCATACTACCTTACAGGTGCGTTGCTCTAACAGAATGCTAACTAGACGGTGGGTTCGTGTAATTCGGTCATGACTTCGAAAATAATTACACATATCATCACAAGTGTAACAAGGCAACAACACTAGGAGAAGCAATCTAGGGAGTAATACATGATTAAATAAACACAGTCTTTTATCTTATTGTTATCACCACTAGTTTAGACTATATTTAGTTTATTAGCTAAAACCAAAACCAAACCTCTCCAATTATATGATTTACTTGCTTTCCATAAAATACAAAAATACAAAAATAATCTTCCCTCAACCCTTAAAATTATGTTAGAACGTGATCAAGCCTTCCCAACCTATTCCTCGAGTAAACGATAACAACCCCCCTCCTAGTCTTGTCTATACTACTACTACAACGATTAGGCGCTCTGCCTAGGGAGTTGTAAAACTTCTTGTTGAAGTCTAACGACGACCGCATCAAGTTTTTGGCGCCGCCGCCTGGGGAATAGTTATGTTTTGATCATAGTTTAGCTTAGTTCTACTTGCTTGAATCCTTTCAAGTAAGATTTAATTTTCGCATATTAGCTTTCTTATAATCTATCTTTTCTTTATGCTATCTGTTTTGTAACCCATTCTCGTTAACCACCATGGGAGATGAGAATCCTATACGTACTCTAGGAGACTACTCCAAACCTAGCCATGAGGGCTATAGGAATACCATTGAGCTCCCCGTAGGGAACAACATGGTACCTCTTCGATCCAACACCATCCAGTTGGTGCAAAACGGATACTCATTCCACGGACTTCGGTCCGAGGATCCAAACCAATACCTCAAGGATTTCCTTAAACTTATGGACTCACTCGACCTTGACAGTGAAAATAGAACGCGCCTGCATTTATTTCAATTTTCCCTACGCGATCAAGCTAGCAATTGGCTTGAACGTCTTCCAGCAGGATCCATCACCACATGGGAGGATCTTACTACCCGATTCTTTACTCAATTCTTTCCACCGGGAAGGACCACAAAACTCCACAACGATATCCTGATGTTCCAACAACATCATGGAGAATCTTTATCCGAAGCATGGAAACTCGTTTCAAGGACTTACTCCAAAAAGTCCTTCATCACGGCATCGATCTTTGGCTTCAAATCTAAATTTTCTACGATCATGTCTCCTTTCATCTTAAGTGCGAGATTGACCGCGTCGCAGGCGAAAAGCTCCGCAATAATAACACCGACGAATCTTAGGAAATCATTGAGAACCTCGCCTTCTACGACCATGAATGTTGGGATGAAACAAAAGAATTCGTCAAACCAGTCAAGGTCATTTCTACACTTCAAGGCGTCCTGAAAACACCTGACCGGAGACTTCTCGTGCTCGAAGACCATATTAACTTCTTATTAAAAGGGTCACGACCGACGCCCACATCAAGCTCAGCATGTACCCCTTAAGCTTATGTCAATGCAGTCCATTAAAACTCCCGTCCGTGAAATCAAAATGAACCACCAAAACTGAACACTTTCGCTTTTCATGAACGTACAGGTCCAAGCCCTCAGCCACAAACGTTAGAAACCACTTTTGAAGATCGGATAAGGGACTGCATGGCAGCACACACCGAAAGAATGGAAAGATTTAAGAATGCCATTTTCAAGCAACGCAAGGGTATCAACAGTAGGATGACTGAAATGTCAGACTTTTCAAGGAACTCACGACCAGCAAAACCACTGAGAAAGTATTGATAAGAGAATAAGCCGAATTCCACATCACTAAGAACGTGAATTCTATCTCTCTGCCAAAAGGAGAAGAAGAAAGGAGTAACATAACGAAGGTAATACCCGATAACACTGAGAAGCCTACCGAAACAGAAGCAGAAATGCGAGTAAAGGAGGCCAAGACAAAGAATGGAGCTGAAAACGGGCCGAAAACAAATCAACCAAAAACGAAGAAACAATGGAAGCACCCGGTTCTCAGCCTATCGCATATTATCTAAAGCATAAGATCAATGAGAAGCTGATCAAAGGACTAGTCAACAACAACATATTCAATAACTCTCGATTAGGAACTCGAGTTGGAAAGAAAAAGGGGAAGGAATATAAAGTATTACCTAGGGGACCTGTTTATGATGCGATTCTCAAGAAGAAGATAACAAAGAAGGAAGACATCAGAGGTAATTTTGAAATACCTTGCAGCATAGGGGACCTTAAGCATGTGAATGCCCTAGTCGATCAAGGGTCCGATGTGAACGTCATACCTTACTCCACATACATGAAACTTACCGACAAAAGGCCTGCTGATATAGACATTAGACTCTCACTAGCTAGCCACTCGTACATTTACCCCTTAGGGATTGCTGAGGACGTATTAGTAGAGGTCGTTGAACATGTATACCCCGTAGACTTTGTGATTTTAGATATCAAGGAAAACGAAAAGAGGCCTTTCATCTTAGGAACACCATTTCTAACAACGGCCAAGGCCTTAATTAAGTTTGATAAAGGCACCATAACCCTAAGGTCAGTAAAGAGTAAGGTAAGTTTTCATAGGATACCTGATTCCCCCTATGCGAATGACAAGGGAGTAAAAATGACATAGAGCCCATCGCCCCCACTATGACTGTGAATAGGCTAGTCCTGGAATGGGAAGTAAAGATAAAGCTTCATTTGGAAAGGGAGATGAAGTTCAACCAATGGAGGAGCAAAAATTTCAAAGGCAAGCGTCCCACTCTGGTTGCAACTAAGGAAGGAATGGAAGATGAAGGGGAAGTCACATAAGAATGTGTGGCTTCGAGTCTAGCTACAAGACTCATTAATAAAGAAAAGCGCTTCTTGGGAGGCAACCCAATTTACCTTTCTTGCAAATTATGAGTGTCATGTGTGTTTTAATTATTCATAGTTTGTTTTATTATGTTTGAACTATCTTGTAATCATGCTTTGTTTGTCTTTAACCTCGTCTTAATTTCAATCAAATGTATTTTGCAACAATAAGTATAGGGGAATTTATCCGGCTTTTGAGCCAGGTTCAAACATGTTAAATGAACTGTTTAGATAAATTTGCGTCAGTTTTGAGTCATATGATTGAATTGTTAAATATCAGGTTTTATGCAACCATTTGTACGGGAATTAACTTATGGAATCAAGTGCATGAAATTTTTCATCAAAAAATTTTTTTCGTTTTCACAGACTATGGAGACGGCGTTACGATTTACACGTGACGCCGTCACCACGACACCTATGACGGGGTCACAAAAACCCTGACGGCGTCAAACGCCCAAGTTCAAAAAACTTTAAGTTTTTAATTATTTTTGAAAATAAAACTTGCATAACATTTAATATATGTATTCTTCTGTTATAAACCTACAAAAAAACCTAATGGTTTTAACAATTCTCTCATCCTATCTTTACTGCTTTATCGAGTCAAACCCTAAATTCATATTGTATATTTGTCTATCGCACATTTTATGCTTGGTATAGTTGTCTTTGTCTTTGATTACAGGTTATATTTGATGAGAAGAAGCTTGGAAGTTCTTAGGAAGTTTCATTGGATGATTCTCGGAGGACGATTTAACCGGTTATCGTATGTTTCTTCTCTATTATTGAGCAAACCAGGGGAGTACTAGTTTTTTTTACTTGTTTTCTTTTCCCTTTATTCATTTTAACGGGTACTTTTATAGAACATTAGGGACAATGTTCAACTTAAGTATAGGGGGAAATAAGCCTTAGAAACTATTCTTTCATTTGTCATTTGCTTTGTCCTTAAAATGATAGGTAATATATGGAAACATAACATAAAAGGTGATTTTTACCCAAATTTAAAATTGTTTATGACACATACTGACGAAAACCGAGTATTAATAGCGTCTCATGGATAGGAATTTATATGACTAGCACAATAACCCTCAAAATTCCACCCTAAAAATGTGAGATTCGCCCTTAGATCTTTAGGAATTCGAATTCAGGTTACCCGTCGTTGGTAACCCACAAGTGATTTTATCTTTATCGGTTTTGAGTTAAGGTTGATCTGAAGGCGTGCATGTCTAATTCCGTCGTTTCGGCCATGTATCGCATTGCCTTTTTGCCTTTTATGGAATGTATGGTGTTAGAAAAATTTCATATGTGTTGTACGGTTTAGGACTTGCATATTTAAATTCTAAGTACTTGTTATTGTGATGCATTCCGAGACGCATAATAAGTATTAGGATTTGCTTGATTAAGATGCATTAGGATTAACCCCATGTTTTAAAAACCTGTAATTGTTATAATGGTCACATCGATCATATAACTATCCCACACCCTTGTCATGCACTTACCTTTAGTGCAGAATACCCCTAGTACAACTTTCTGAGCCTATCCTTTTTCATGGTTCTCATAATTTTCTGGTTAATCCGGATCATTAGTGAAGAGCATTGTCACCCTTAAACCAATCGTTACACCCAAAAAGCCTTAGCCTACCTTATATGTACTCGCTTTTTAGTCTCTTTATTTATGTTTAACCAAGTTAATTATGGAGTACACTGTTGCTATGTCCTCTATCCTTATAATAACTGTTTTGGGACGATTGGATTATTGGGTAGCTATTATTTTGCGAAGAATGGGAAGAAAAGTTAAGTCAATACCCACATATGTTTGTCAAATGATATCCATGTTATTTTGATCCACCTCAAATCGGGTCATTAGTTAGATTGTAAATATCGAGCATGTAAAAGCTCAAGTGTAGGGGTACGTATTATAAACCCCATGTGATGTATTATGTTATTTAATAAAAAAAGAGATTGATGTAGAGTTGTGTAGAGTTGTGTAGAGTTTGTATATCTTCGTCCGAGTCTTGGCTTAGCAACCAAACCAGCGTGTATTCATGTAAATAATTAGCTAACCCTTCCACTCCAAATTCACCTAAAGCCACCTAAATGTATCCCATCTATTTCCATTTCCATTATATGTTATCTTACACCTACACCCCACAACCCTTTAAAAGACCTCTTAGATAGTAATGAATAATGCTTGCACCTAGCGGTGGAGGTTTGATCCTTTACCAAGCCTATGGTAATTTATATGCTATGACAGGTAATGAGTGTTGATTTTTCGTTTCCCCTTATGTTATAATTTATTATACATCCGAGTGAAAGAGATAATCCCAAACACTTATGTGAGGTGCTAGTGTATACTTTCTATGTTTTTAATTACGAGGTCTAGAAGGTTGTGTTGTAAAATACTTTTAAATATTAGGTAAAATGACCCCTCATATTGTTACTGGCTAGGTAGAAAAGACCATTTGCTTGAGGATAAGCAAATCCCAAGTGTAAGGGTATGTGATGAGGTGTCATTTTATACACTTTTTCGGGGTCGTTTAACCCCCTAAATCATGTGTTTATGCCCAAAATAGGTACTTAATCGTTCCTTTTTAGGTATTTTGCATTTGGAAGGCATTTGGAGGAAATACACGTGACTTGGGCTCATTTGGAGAAGAAAAAGGCAAGACTACGGAACTACACCAACATGGCTCAAGAATTTCTCTATAGTGGCTAGAGACGGCGTCACAATTACAACGTGACTCCGTCACAACGATGATCAAGACGGTGTCACGAGATTCCAAGACGGTGTCAGAGCACACGACCCAGCCCATTATTTAGAATATTCTCTTTCATGATGGCGTCATAATTAAAATGCGACGCCATCACAACAATTTTCCTATATATACAACCCGAATTTAGGGTTTTTTGAGTGTGTAACTTTAGAATAAAAAGAGGGTACGAACCTTAGTTTGTTTAGCAGCTGTTAGGGATGAATTTAGGGCCTAAAAAACCTATTGTACTTCCTCCAATTCATGTTTTAATCAAGTAAGGTCTATTTAATCATTCAATATGTTTATGTGTTGTTTGATTCATTTATGTTCTTGGTTTATTAGCATGCTAGGCTAAGCCTCCTATTGTGTTTATTTATGATTGTATGAAACCTAGAATGTAGATCTTAGTGGTGTTGCTTCTTGTGATGGATGTGCATGTTAGGCCTTAGAAAACCAGCTTTTGTTTGTATCGCTGTTGATATGTCTAGGGAAACGTGATTGTGTAGAAAGGATACCATCGGGTAACAATCTTCATACTACCTTGCCCCCTAATATGGTTGATCCACTTTTAATATATTTCACATGCACTTAGTGTACTCTTAGGGGCCTTGTAATAGTCTTCATACTACCTTACAGGTGTGTTGCTTTAACGGAATGCTTAGTAGATGACGGGTTCGTGTAATCATGACTTAGGAAATATTTACACAGATCATCACAAGTGTGACAAGGTAACAACACTAGAAGAAGCAATCTAGGGAGTAATACATGATTAAATAAACACAGTCTTTTATCTTATTGTTATCACCACTAGTTTAGACTATATTTAGTTTATTAGCTAAAACCAAAACCAAACCTCTCTAATTATATGATTTACTTGCTTTCCATAAAATACAAAAATACAAAAATAATCTTTCCTCAACCCTTAGAATTTTGTTAGACTGTGATCAAGCCTTCCCAACCTATTCCTCGAGTGAACGATAACAACCCCCAGAGTCTTGCCTATACTACTACTACAACAATTAGGTGCTCTGCCTAGGGAGTTGTAAAACTTCTTGTTGAAGTCTAACGATGACCACATCACATACCCAACAAACGTAAAAGGAGTTAGAAGTTTCTTGGGTCATGCTGGATTTTACCGAAGGTTCATAAAAGAATTTTTCATGATCTCTATACCAATGACCCAGCTTTTGATAAAAGACGCGAAGTTTGATTTTTTCTAGATGATTGCAAAAAGGCATTTACTACCTTCGTCCCAAAATTATTGTCCACTTTTGACTTTTTAAGTCTTTTTTGTCAACTTTGACCTTAAATATTTTTGTTTGTACTGTTTAGTATTTGATGCATAATATATGAATAGATTGAGTTTTAAATGTATTTTTTATTGGTATAATTTTCATCAAGTATTATGTAATATAAACAAAAATATTTAAGGTCAAAGTTGACAAAGAAAGACTCAAAAAATCAAAAGTGGACAATAATTTTAGCACGGATGTAGTAACTTTTTTAAAGAAAAACTAACCACTGCGCCTATCATAATATCTCCCGATTGGAATGTGCCCTTTGAATTAATGTGTGACGCCAGTGACTTCGTTGTTGGAGCCGTTTTGGGACAACGGATAGATGGGAAATTCAAACCAATCTAGTATGCTAGAAAAACTCTGAATAATGCCCAAGAACATGATACCACCATTGAAAAAGAACTTCTTACAATTGTTTTCTCTTTTGATAAGTTTCGTCTATATCTTATCTTATCAAAAACTATAGTCTACATTGATCATTCCGCTATGAAGTATTTGTTCAGCATACAAGATGCCAAACCAAGGCTTATAAGGTGGATTCTGCTTCTTCAAGGGTTTGACATTGAGATTAAGGATAAAAAGGGGCAGAGAACTTAGCTGTGGATCATTTGTCGAGACTTAAGAACCCAGACTTGGGAGCATTCACAGAAGAGGAAATCGCTGACGAGTTTCCTGACGAATATCTTATGTTATTGAAAAATGAGTTAAATGACGACGAACCATGGTATGCTGATTATGTTAATTATATTGTTGGAAAGATTGTGCCTCCAAATAGGATACCTAAAAAAAGATTTTTCTCTTAAGTAATGAATTATTTTGGGGATGAACCATACACATTCAAGCTATGC
>BQNB010052021.1:0-40687 GCA_026074375.1 Tanacetum coccineum
CCCTCTGATGTGAAAGAAAGTAGGGTCATGGACCTAAATTTGTGTTATAACACCTTCAAATTCAAAGAAGGTGAAACACTAACACAAACTTTCACCAGATACAAAGCTTTGATGAATGAGTTAGTAAATGATGGAATCAATCTTTCAAAGCTTGAAATAAATACTGGTTTTATAAATTGGTTACCAAAGAAGTGGCTAAGTTTCTGCCAAAGTCTCAAAAACACAAATCATGTGAAAGATTCTAAGCTTGCTTCTCTATTTGTCAAACTCAAATATGAAGAAAACCTAATAGACATTATTTATGAGACTAAAAAGAAGAAATCTCTTGTCTCTACAACTCTTTTGTTAACTGCCTTCTTCTCTACCTCTATTGTCTAGGAATTTCAAGATAGTCCTGATGATGAAGAGGATACAAGAAGTAGTCAAGAGTACTTAAATGACCTAGAAGAAGAATATCAAGCAAGAGCTCTTTTAGCCAAGTCTAAAAGATTCTTCAAAAAGGATACACAAAGGTTCAGCAGTGCAAAAGCAACTGACCAAACTGAATGCCACAAATGTGGCAAGAATGGTCATTTTTCAAGAGACTCTTGGTGAAAATCTTTAGTTCTTTCATATTAGACACCTTTTCAACCTAAACTTCTCATTTCCTCTCAGCACAAACTAGAACTAAGGCCTACCAAAGACTTTGAAGCCACATACAACAAAGTCAAGGCTAAACTAGCTCTCTTGTGTTTAAGTGCTTCAGCTTCTAAAGCGTCAATGGTTAAGAATAAAGGTTTTATCGCTGAAGCTTATGAATGGGATGAAGAAGAAGTTTCATCAGATGACAATGAAATGGTCAAAGTAAAGGTACTCATGGCACTTGCTGAAGACAATGATGCTATCAGCAAAGAAGGTACCCGGAATGGTGAATGGGTAAAGATCTCCATGATAAAGGTACATACTTATTTTGAAATTGAAGATAATGATGATAGAAAAACCTATCTAGTTTATTTATGTATTGATCTAAATTATGTTGAAGAATAAAGAAATAATCTTTTGTCAAAACATAGAGATCTTCTTCAAAAACTAAATACATGCAAAGAACAACTTTTAGTATTGAAACAAGCAAATCTTTATTTTCTTACCATGCAGCATGTAAACATTAAGATTCTCAAAGAGAAAAAAAACTTAATAAAAGAACTGAAAGAGCTAACAGCAATCACTAAAACATGGCTTAACAGTTCTAATAAAGTAAATTAGTGTATCAGTGAACAAATTCCCTCTCAAAAGAAGAGAATCCTGGGAGTCGATCAACTCACTGAAGATCCCTTCAGTTTTGGGCAAAAAGACCTAGTCTTTTTAAATTCTTTAGCCGACGACACAAAAGTGTCAATACCTCGTGTTGAAAGACCTGGTTGTCAGAAGTTGAAGGTTTTTATGTTGCCAAATCATGATACTGGTCGGATACTCCCAGCAGAGTTACAAAGAAACACAACTGATCCTCCAGTTGCTGTCACTGACTTTTCAGCGATTGACTACGATTTAGCTGATGAATCTTCAGTCTGTAGCACCCCTCTTCTTCTACTGAAGAAGTTGGATAGTGCTGAACCTGTCTCTAGACCAACGACTATCAAATTAATTTTGAAGTCAAAATCCACATTCAAAGCTGAAGCTTTAAAAGGTGTCATTATAAATTAACCATCCTCAGCTCTTGCTAAGGGTAACAGAAGCTTTTCAGCTTCAAAAGTTAACTCAGCTCCTGCTGGTAAATTAAAGAATGTGAAAATTAAAGATGACCCTCCTTTGGCTATTGTAATAAAAGAACTTAACAACCTAAAATTACAAATTTGCAAGAATCAATCCTCTTACTCCAGAAATAACGAACATCAATAGGTTCCCTAAAATGAACTTCAAAACAAATACAAATCACAATTCAGAAAGGGTTGTAAACTTTGTGGATTAAACAATCATCTCTCTGAGAATTGTTATAGAGTTTTGTATTGTAAAAGGTGTGAGAGAACTGATCACACAACCTGTGATCATGCTGAATACATGTCCACCAAAAACATGACTCGGCATCTCAAAGGTTAGGTTGGATCTTCGTCAAGATCTAGAACCCCAAGATCATCAAAACACTTCTCTCCATGCATACATTGTGGGTTCAACGATCATCTATCTGATGATTGTGTAAACTATCTCATATGTGATATTTATGAAAGTTATGATCATGACACACATGATCATAACAGGATCATTTCTCTCAAAAGAGGAATCAAGCCAAGAAACCCTCAGCATGTCATGAAAAGTTGTGAAACATGTGGTAGCACAGTTCACACCACAACCAATCACAATGACATTAAGTGGTTCAGAAGAGGTAAAGCACTTCAAGCTAAGAAAGCTAAAGCTCTAAGATCTAATAAAACAGAAACATCAAATGCTAATAGATCTAAGACTCCCACTAAAAGGTAGGTTTCTAAGCAAAACTAACCATTCTAAAGCATATTTATGCAGTATGACATCAGGAAGCCCATCTGGTACCTGGACAGTGGATGCTCAAGGCATATGAGTGGTGTTAGGAGTTACTTGCATAAATATGTGGAACAATCAGGACTTAAAGTAGTGTTTGGAGATGATTCTACATGTACAACTGAAGGTTATGATTCTATCTAATGTAATGGTATAGTTTTCACAAAAGTAGCATTTGTAAATGGTCTTAAGTACATTTTAATTAGTATCAGTCAACTCTATGATGCTAAATTTATTGTTTAGTTTGATGAGAAAAGAGGAACAATCTTCAACTCCAACAAATAAGTTGTAATGATTGCTCCAAGAGTAAGAGATGTATATGTTCTTGACATAACATCATCTGCTTAAGAATCTTGTTTCTTTGCCAAAGCTTATGAGAATCTCAGCTGGCTTTGGCATAAAAGACTTGCTCATCTAAACTTCAAAACAATCAACAAACTGGTAAAACAAAATCTTGTTATTGTTCTTCCCTCACTTGTCTATTCAAAGGACAAACCATGTTCATCATATGAAAAGGGAAAACATCATAAGGCCAGCTTCAAAACAAAATAGACATCTTTTATCAAGAAATGTCTTCATCTTCTTCACATGGATTTATTTAGACATGTAACTCCTAGGTCCATTAACCATGAAAAGTATACCCTTGTCATTGTTGATAAGTACTCAAGGTACACCTGGGGTATACTTCTTGAAGAAGAAAAGTCAAGCACCTAAAACTATCATGTCCTTCATCAAAAGAGTTGAAAATCAAAATAACATCAAAGTTAAACAACTCATAACTGGCAATGGTACTGAAACACAGGAATAGCATCCTTGTCAACTTCTGTGATGAAAAAGGGATTTCTCAAAACTTTTCCTCTCCCTACACACTTGAACAAAATGGTGTTGCTAAAAGGAAAAATAGAACCCTCATAGAAGTTGCAAGAACAATGCTTTTAGGATCTGTCTTTTCAAAACAATACTGGACTAAAGCTGTAGCCACTGCATGCTACACTCAAAATAGATCCAACATTGTGAAAAGACATCTCAAAACTCCTTATGAAAGATCACTTAGGATATCCAGTTTACATGCTACAATACTCTTTAGATGTCTAGTTTACATCCATAATCATAAAGATCACTTAGGAAAGTTTGATGAAAAAGCTGATGATCGTTATCTTCTAGGATACTCACTTATTTCCGAAGCCTTCAGAGTATTCAACTCAAGAAGACAACAAACTGAAGAAACCTATCACATCACATTTTATGAAAGCCCTGGTGCTATCAAATTCTCAAAACCATTAGTTGACAACATCAACATTGCTGAATCTGAAAGATATCCACCTGATGAATATCTTCGTCCTTATGAGACTTCTCAAAGGTATCAAACAAATAGCAATGAAGCACCCTTCATAGAACCCTATGAAATTCCTAAACCAGTTGTTCTTGAAACTAAAGTTTCATCTAACCAAAATGGTCAAGCTGATCAAAATGATCACAATGATCAAAATGATCAATCTGCTCAAACTGATGAAATCTTAAATGATGATCAGCCTAAACATACAAATCAAAATAATGATGAACAAATCATTGATAATCTCCAAATCACTAAAGACATTCAGATCTCTGAACACTTATCCTCTCCAAGTGAAGAGGATACTTCAGTACATGATACAATTCCAATCCCTAATCCCTCCTTATCCATTCCATCCATGATCACCCTAGCTCCTCAAGACAGATGGTCTCAAGACAAACATATTGAGCTGGTTAATATCATAGGTGATCCAGGAGTTGTAATACTTACAAGAACTATGGCTAAATAACTTAGTGCTGCTTCAGCTCATGAATGTCTCTTTATAGACTTTCTTTCTGAAGAAGAACCTAAAAAGGTCTCTGAAGCACTAAAGCATCCTGGATGGGTTGATGCCATGCAAGATGAACTAAACCAATTTACCAAAAACAAAGTCTGGACTTTAGTTCCTGCATCTTATGGTAAAACCATAATTGGCTCAAAATGGGTATTAAAAAACAAAAGAGATGAAACTGGAATTGTCATCAAAAACAAGGCAAGACTTGTAGCTCAAGGCTACAATCAACAAGAAGGCATATACTATGATGAAACCTTTGCTCCAGTTGCAAGACTTGAAGCAATTAAGATCTTTCTTGCCTTTGCCACATACATGAACTTCACAGTTTATCAAATGGATGTCAAAAGTGCATTCCTAAATGGTAAATTAAAAGAAGAAGTTTATGTCAAACAACCTCTAGGTTTTGAGAGCAGTAAGTTCCCCAACCATGTGTGCAAATTGGACAAAGCCCTTTATGGACTTAATTATGCTCCAAGAGCATGGTATGAAACCCTTCCAACCTTCTTTACTAAACACAAGTTTGTAAGAGGTAAGATAGACAACACCCTGTTTATCTACAAAACCCAAACTGATGTGATTTTAGGGCAAATCTATGTTGATGACATTATCTTTGGGTCCACCAGCACAAAATTATGCAAACAATTTGCTAAACTGACGACTCAAAGATATGAAATAAGCATGATGGGTGTCCTCACCTATTACCTTGGATTTTAGATTAAACAATATAAAAGAGGCATTTCAATCAACCAAGAAAAATATGTCAAGGATCTGCTGAAAAAGCTAGTACGACATAAATGGTTTATCAATGAAAACTCTAATGGTATCCCGTAACAACTTAGGACCCGATCTCAATGGCAAAGCTGTAAATGAGACTTAGTATAGAGGTCTGATTGGATCACTAATGTACCTAACTACAAGTTGACTTGACATTCAATTCTCAACTTGTCTCTGTGCAAGATATCAAGAAAATCCTAAGGAATCCTACCTTATTGCTGTTAAGAGAATTTTCAGATACCTAAAAGGTACTTCCAGTCTTGATCTTAGGTATCCAAAATGTTCAGGTTTTGACCTAAAAGGATACTCAGACTCTAACTATGCTAGATGCAACATGGATAGAAAAAGCACTTCAGGTGCTTGTTAATTGCTAGGAGGCAAACTTGTATGCTGGAGTGCTAAAAAGCATCAATATGTAGTTATGTCCTCAGCTGAAGCTGAATATGTAGCTGCTAGTGGATGTTGTACCAACATATTATGGATGAAGAGTCAACTCACTAACTATGACATCATATATGAAAAGGTACCCATATTTTATGATAACACAAGTGCTATTACAATTTCAAACAATCTAGTTCTGCACTCAAGAACAAAGCATATTGATATCAGATATCATTTTATTAGAGATCATATTCTCAAAGGGGACATTGAATTACATTTCATTCCCACTTAATATTAACTTGCTGACATCTTCACCAAGCCTCTGGATGAGCCAACTTTCAAAATATTGATTGTTGAACTAGGTATGCTGAACATTGATTCAAAACCTAAACCTTTAGTACTGACTGAAGAAAATTGAAGGTTCAGTGCTTTCATCCAAAACTGAACAAACTTTCATATGTTAAAATGTTAGTTCTGTTTTTTGTGTATAACTTTTAGCTTGCTTAAGTGAAGTAATTGAGCAATCACATATGTCTCATTCATGGATTTGCATGAGCATGCGTGGTTTTGTCGCCTTCACTAGAGCACTTATATTGGTCAAATCAATAACTGGATAAAACAAATTTATTTTCTTCACTTCAGTTTGCAAAATAATTTTGATCTAATTCTTCATCTTTCTCGAGTGAAGTAACTGAGCAATCACATTTGTCTCATTCATGGATTTGCTCAAGCATTTGTGATTTTGTCGCCTTCGCTGGAGCACTGGCATTGATAAAGATTACAATAATCAGTTCAGCATGACATAACACCAAACCTTAACCTAGTTCAGTTTTTTAAAACATCAATCAAAAGGTCAATTTTAAAAAAAAGTGTTTTTCTAAATTAATATAATTTTATTCAAATAATTTCTTTCGTAAGAAGTTTATTTTTATATATTAAAATGAGAAATACAAACATTAGTATGACCTCAACAACCTTCTCTCACCTACTTTTACAGTGAACAAACGGTTGCTCACTGTTCTAAATGTCAAAACATGATGTGCTGACTTTCATTAAATACAAAGTTTAGTACACATGTTTAAAACAAACCCTAAACATTCCCCATAACTTCATAACCTCAAATGACAGTTACACATTCTCAAAGAAAAAGTTGTAACTTCATCAATCATATAAAACCATCACACCAACTTCACAATCACTCTTCACAAACATCAAACACACAAAAGAAAAACAAACAAAACCAATCAAACCTTCAAAACCCTAAACAACCAAAATGACAGAATAATCATCACAAAACCTCTCATCTCCAAACATAACTTCAAAGGAAGAACCTGACACTCAAGAAAGACCTAAAAGCCCAAATCCATTCTTAGGTGTAGATCAGGTTGAATTCACGTTTGATCAAATAACCTTCACCATAAAAAATAAGGTTGCCTTACTATACCCAGAACACCCAAAATCTAAATACTTTCAAATTGTCTATGACTTCATCTCAAAATGTTGTCTTAGGGAAGCATTTACCATAGCCCCAACCTAATATATCGAATACTTAGCTGAGTTTTGGTATACTGCAAAAACCTTAGAAGACTCTAAGATATGGGTATCCACTCCTACAAGAGGAATAAGAGGAAAGATAGGCATCACTACTTTTAGGAATGCTCTTAGAGCACATTACTTACCTCACTCAAGTCAGTATGTCACTCTACCTTCCTTAGCAGTAGTAAGACCATGGTTTGCAACGATTGGGTAGAATGGGGAGATAGGGGCCAAAGGAACCCTTAAGAAGAGTTGTCTTCCTCCTAGGTGGAGATTGTTGATTGCTCAAATCATTCAGTGTCTAGGGGGTAAGACAGGTGGGGTAGATCAAATCTTAATAAGGATGCTACCATCTTATATTGTCTAGCAAATGGGGTAAAAGTAGATTTTGTTAGGTTAATTTAAGAAGATATAATCCACAAGCTGAACAAGAAAACAAGGGAAAAGGTTGTTCCCTATCGTAGGTTTATATCTCTCTTGTTGGAATACATAATGCTTGAGTATGATCATGAAGACCTCACTATCAATCCCACTCAAGTCTTCAGTGTTCACAAATGGGCACTGAAGCCAAACCAACCTGAATGACCTCCCTTCACTGACCACATGAAGAACATTTGCAATGCAGATGTGTCTGTGGCATCCCAAGCTCTAAAAACCTCCTCACAAACTAAGAAGAAGGTTCCCCAAGGCAAAAATCATGGAGCTAGAAGTGGACTCAGAAGAAAACAATCTTTCAAACACACATCTAAGTCTAACACTGGGGCATTAAAATCTAAAACTTGCCAATCAGATAAAGAAACTCAGTCCAGTTCGGCCAAGGATAAAAGCCTAAGCCATCCTTCAGCTTCCATACTTGTGGTTGCTGAAATGCATAAAGAGGCACAGCAAGCAACTGGTGACCCAACATCTTTAGGGGCCACCAATGAAGAAGGAGCCCACCCTCAGCTCAGTAGTGGTATGTCTGCATTTATTCTCTTATTTAAACCTGTTTATTCAGCTTCTTTCATTTTCACTCTAAGTCTGCATCAAGATGTGATGCTTCAGCAGATTCTACAGCTGAAGTTGATCCTAGAATATCTGCTCCTAATGATTCCATACCTTCACAACAGGGCATGGATGAAGGAACCTAAAACTATTCACTTGATCATAAATTTGCAAGGACTAATCCAAGTGTACTTGTATATAAAACCAAATCTGCTAGAAATAGGTTAAAAATTGCCCACACTGACTCAGGTACCAATTAGGAGTCAAGAACTGATGAAATTTAAAAGAAAATAAAGCTGGAAGATCTATCAGATCTTATGCAAGACACAAGATCTGCTTTCTTCACTCCTGACTCCCCACAGGATAAGCCCATCATTGTTTCAGATGAGAGTGAAGAAGAGGAAGAGGCTGAAAGATATAAAGACACTCATGCTACCTTTCATGATGAACCTGAAGATACTTCAAATCCACATCCTCCATCTCCTAAATCAGTTCAACTTCAAGAGTTGATGGCTCAGGTTTAATTACTTCAGTCTTAGAAGGACAAGCTGAAGCAACAAAAGGCAAAGGCTGAACTAGAAGTTTCTTCCCTTAAAGCTCAGCCCTTATATCCAGATATTAACCAACTTACTAAACTTCTGGTAACATCTCTTAAACCTGAACTATCCAAACTCTTAGCCTCACATGACTTGGCCAACTGCTTACCAACCAAACTGAAAGAGCTCCCTCAAAAATCACTAAATTATCCGGAGAAATCAAAGAGCTAAAGAAGCAAGTTCAAGGCATGGAAATTGAGCTACCTGGGGACTTAAAAGAGATCCCAAAGAAACTGGAGACTTTCACTTCTACTATCTCTAGTCTCACTTCCCAAGTTGCTGAACCGAAGACTATCCAATGGGAACTTCCACTAGAGTTTCTTGTTTTACCAAGTCAAATATCTTCAGTTCATGAAAAGCTTAAGACTTTGGATACACTTCTAAGTCTATTGCACAAGGTCACTGATACCTTGAATAGGTTTGCCACTATTATGGAAAATGCATCATCAGGAGCTATAAGCAAGAGTGTTCCTTTAGCAGGTCAAGCTGATGCCTCACCTGCTGAGGGGTAGAAAAACACAAATCCAATAGAAGATGTTGATTCAACAATCTTGAAGAATAAATTAGTTGATCTTTTAGGCATTGATGTGGTGGAAAAATACCACAACAATAGGTTACTTTTTGATAAATACTATGACAAGATGCTGAAAAGAAGAAAAAGCTCCAAGATCATAAAATGTGATGTTCTCACACAAAAGGGCCATATCTCACTGAAAGTATATAGGGAAGATGGGACAATTAAAGTCATTTCAAATTTCAAAGTTAGTGACCTACATCTGGCTTAATGGAGAGAGGTAGTACAAGATTGTCCTGATAGAAAATAAAAAGGATGAAAGACCATTTATGAATTGATAAAGACAAGAATGGAATACCTTGATCAAACTAAAAAAGAACTCAAGATTGACTTCAACGAACCCATCAAAGAACAAGATCATCTGAATGAGCTAAATGATTTAGCAAACAAGAAAATGAAAAGAACTGGTGACTTAAAAGACCATTCCAGGTCAACCAAGAAACATAAGTCATCAGTTTAGCATAAAGAAGAGGTTCATTGAGCAGCAAGGGAATTAAATGTTATAATCTTTTGTATTAGCTTTATCTTTTGAATTTGTAATATAATCAAAGTTAATAGAAATGGTTATCAGTTATGTTGTTTAATTTATATCAGTTGTGTAAGAAGTTGTTTTGCTCACTTACAAGTGATTTTAACTTAGGCTATTTGTATATTCAAATAAGAGGAGATTGTTGGGTTTAGTTCCTGAGCCCTTCAGTCTCTCAGAAGATTTAAACATAAAATCCCCTAATTATAGTCAAACTGAAGTATGTTCAGTTTGAGTCGCTGAAGGAAAGATTCACCTTTAGTTCTTTGGGTACTTAGAAGATCAAGATCATATTCACTTTAGTTTATGTGATGGTAGAGAAACTGAAGACAAGACCTTAGCAAGAGCTTCAGTTTAGCTTGGTTGATAATTCCAAGATGAACGATGTCCTTGAAAGAAAAGGTTTCAATTCTAGAAGGTTTACAAGGCGGGAAAAAGATTGCTTTATCTTAAAAGAAATAAAGCAATCTCCTTGGGAAAGGTTACTTCTAAAGTTGGTATAGAAGTACATCAACTTTCCCTAAAGGACTGTACCCGGTAGAATAAAGCATGGTAATATTAAATGGTAGCTCAACCACCCATTTAATACATGACACGCGTATTAGGTTAACTTGTAAACCCTAATCCCTTTGCCTATAAAAGGAAATGGATATCGAGAGTAAATGTTCTCTCTTCCAATTAATGTGATACACATTGAAGAGTTCATTTATCTCTCAAACAAACTGATCATAACTGCTAAAGTTGAAGCTTCAGTTCTAGTCATAAGTAGTTTGTTTTCTTACTCTCTTAAATTTGGTTAGAGTTTAAGTTCGAAGGAGATAACACCCCAATTTCCATTCAACCACCTTGCTATTTCGCAAGCAAGGTGTGTCATAGATTCTTTATTTGATACTAATAAGAACATATACGTTGGAAAGTTACTTGTGTGTGTTTTAAACTTGTTCTTTATATTGTTCATATATATATATATCTGTTTAAAACTCACTTTGTTGCCATGGAATATGATTAGTGTAATTTGATAAACCTTATATCCCATTCAAAGGGACCAACAAGTAGTAAGTTAGTAAAGTCTCATTAAGCTAGGATTTAATATTATCACCATTATTGTCTTCTAAGATAGATTATAATAAATAATGAATACTTTATGCGGATGTGTTTAATTATGACAGAATTAGCGCATCTAGGGTTTAGGAAGAAGTCACACCTAAACTTAGGAATGATATGTCACCAACGAGATAAGACAATCATTGCACTTATAAACAAAACATGCGTTATAATTAGATTAAGCATGGCTGGTACGTTTTCCTTACATTAGGCTCGATCGCTTCTCTATCTTTTGATTATCAGCTTGTGTGTGTTATTTCCCCTTGCCCTAGCTTAGGTAAACCAAAACTCGTGCCAGTCTCTCAGGATGAAAACCTCCCTTTGCATTAGTTTAGGTTTTATTAGGTTTAACTTAGAATTAACATAGAATAGATTAGGACTGACATAGATAACTAAAATACTGATAGAATTAAGTATTAACGCTCTCACTCTTACTGATCGACACCCTACTTACCAATGAACCTACAACATATCGGGTGCACTGCCCGTTAGTGTTAGTTAATAGGTAAAGTCGGCAAAATATAAATAGTAAAACTTGATAACAAATATTACCTATACTAAACGACACATCACATGCATTTTATTTTTATAAGGTTTACGTAAACTAGTTAACTAGTATATATATATAAATATTATACATGCATGTAATATATATTACCACCTTTCTAAATAAAACATACAACTATCTTCTAGAAATAATAAGCAAAGTTAGAAAATGTTTTTCCCTCCCTTCTCCTCTTTTGTCGTCCGCCCAACCCACAAACACATACCATACCAACCAAATCCTGCAACCTATTATCCTCTTTATCCCTATTAACCACCCACTAACTACAACACACTCCTTAATCCAAATCTATTATCCACCCCTTTTCATTACTTACCTTTTTCCAAGCCATCCTATTAACTAGTTGGTTATTAGCTAAATGATACTTCCAATATATGAGATAAACTAGCAAGTATTTCATTAGTTTAGTGTTCTTGGGTTATCGTTGGTAAACTTTGCTAAGTTTATCTCTTCATCTTGCTAAGGTGTTCATCCTCATCTCATGTTTTTCTTTTCATACATATGCTTTATATCATCACTACATTGATATAGTTATATCATCACCATGTTTGTGACTTCTTTTTCTAAAAGAAACTAGTAAAAACCTTAAATGTGTTCTTGGGTAAATAATACGTAATGAATGTTAAAAATATGGATCTACACTTATCATACATGTTCTTTTCATTTTATATGTTACTTGATGGTAATATGACTTTGATGTTAAAATGGTTGTTCATAAATTAAAACTAGTGAAGATGTAATATATGTTTATGTTGTATATTTGATGTTCTTGATAAATTGGTAGAAGGTATTAGGTTTGTATGGAGTTGTTGTTGTGATGGTGAAATGATGAAAATTTGTGAAAGGGACTAGGTTTGTATGGAGTTGTGATTTGTGGGTGAAATAAAGTGGTAAAACGGAAATTATATACTTGTTGTCCAAAATTGTTATTGGCGTTCTCGGACACTAAATCTCGGTTTGGTTAGCCGAGGGATTAAAAATAGAAAGTATACTTAAATACCTTCGCTTTTGGATATATGATTCGTTAAAATCCGACTTAAAACGTGTGAGTTATGACCAAATGAAAATCGGGTAAAAACTAGTTATCTTTCCGGAAAAACTGTACTTATATACTTGCTGACCCGGATCTTCGGACGCATTTTCAACCCATTTCTGGTCCGATCCGGGGGAAACTCATAAGAGACTTTTCGTAGTCCTTGGTCTTACGTAAAAATGTAGTACTCGCACGCGTCGTGAATCATTATAACGAAGAAGTTACGGCCTTTCGAAGTTGGACTAAAAACTGAATATTATAAAAATTTCATCGACTATTATTATATAAAAAGTGGGCTGATCGAGCTTATAATATGGTGTTTTTAGGCGTTTTGGAGTCCGAATGAGCTATAATGTCCGTAATAAATGTTGTAGTATTGCCTACATAATTTCCATACGTGTCAGAAGTTTTCAGAAGTTAGAAGCGAGCGAGTTATGATTTATTAAAGTTGGGTACTTGGAAATATTTATAAAGTATATAATCATGAGTAAAAATGACGAACTTGACGTAAAGCTTATTTTGGCTTATAAAACTAAAACGCAAACGTGTAGATGATGATATAAGGTTATAAAAATACATTTGCAACACTTCACTTAACTTGCATAATTCTAAATCGACCCATTATTAATTACGTCTCTTTCAGAACAATTGTGACGTTCTACTTGATTGATTTTTTTCCGAATCATTACTTTTACTTAATGTGAGTTTATAGCCCCGCTTTAACTTGCTTATCACTATTTTACAAATCTTGGGGGTGAGATACATTGCTTGTTTTACTTTTGGACGTAACTACCAATTAAATGATTACGAATTAGCCTAAGTAGCGATAATCCACTATGCCCACTATCATGAACCGTTAATTACTTTTTGTAAGCGCGAGTGTTATAAATAGATCTATTGGGATTGACTTCCCCGTTCAGGTAAGTAGCGCTTATTGTTTTGGAGTTACCAAAAACACGGACATATACCATGCCGGACTTTAGGTGTTGTGGGTTGAACACCTACACGGGCAATTTACTTTGCATTGATTTGCATACATACTTTGTTGTAGCTTCGGCGTCATGAGCTTAGTGTAATCGCAATTACTTTTTGTGAAATTGTATGTGTTACAATTATCATACACTTTGAAATCTTGCAATCCAACCTTATTACTTACTTAAACCTATGAACTCGCCTACTTTATGTTGACATTTTTAAGCATGTATTTCTCAGGTGCTTAACTCGTAATGACGTATTTGAAGTGCATTAGAGTCATCATACATCAAAACTATTTTTCATGGACTTTCTCTTGCACTAACTCATTCTTGTTGTATTAAAACTATGGTTTTCCTTTTGATGCAAACTATATGACCACTTGTTTTAAACTTATTTATTTTAATGTGACAATGAGAGTATCTTTTAAACAAATCATGTAGAGGTCGTTCCCTATTATCTTGTGCTTATGTATTATGAAGAAACGCCCCCTGTTACCTTTCCGCTGTCATATTTTAGGGGTGTTACACTAGGTTACACTGATGTGTAATCATTTATCTTTATTTTGGAAGCATTTGTAATAGACTAATAGGGCTATGTAACTGATGAATAAACGAGGTACTTTATGTTATCAGTATCTTTTGCTTGCTTTCTAAAATTCAGTGTAAGAAGAAGTTGTATTTACTCACTTACATTGAAAAACACTTAGGCTATATTTATATCCAAATAGGAGGAGATTGTTGAGCCAATTCAGTACCCAATGATCTTTCACTAGGGATTTGAATATAAAATATCTTAAGTGTTAAATAACCTTAAACATTACTCAGGTCACTGAATGAAATTCATTCAGTGAGTTACCTTCAAGCATTCAACCTGAGTCTAAGAAGAAAGACTTAACCATTCAGTGAGGTGGTACTCAGTAAATGAAGTCCCTGAACCAAAGAAGAAGGTGATAGGTTTAGTGAGTTGTGGAAATAAGCTCATTGAACCCCATACGATCTCCTCAAATATAATTGTTAATACAAATAAGGTCTAAAAACGTTATTTATATTTTTCGACTTCTCTACGTTTGGATAATCACAAAATATAAAAACGTTCTATGTAAAATTAAACGTAATCAACTTATATTAGTCGTAAATTTTAATTTCCACATTAATCACTTAAAGTTATGAATAAATAAATGCTTAATTTATTTAATGATCAAAGGTATTTAAATTTTGTCCTAAACCTTACATTTTAAAAAATGTAACAAAACATTTTTTTACAAAATTTAGACAAAATATTTTTTGTTTTATAGAAAAGATTTAATTGAAAATAAATATTTGAATTCAAATTTTCCCTCTAAAAACGGATAAAATTGCCCCAGAAAGTACCTCCCCAGAAAAGGACAAAGCTGGGAGCGTCCTATAGGGAGCGGCCCCCTGATAGGTATGGGCGACCCCTTGATTTATAAGGAGGCCGGCAGGGTATTTAAGGGGGCCGTCTATGTATTTCGACTCCCAGCTTCGCCTATAAATAGTGGACTGTTCCCACAGATTTTTTTACCTTTTGCACCTATTTTCTTTCTGTCTTAAATCAGCAAACACATTTCCAAACCTTTGATCATTTTATCATTATAAGTATTTGTTTCCAAGTGATCCAAGCTTACTTCTCCAAGTGCAAGGGAAGAATACTCGTAATAGTCAAGATACGAAGTGTTGTAGTTTAGTTAGTGATTCGATTGTTACGATTGTGTTGAAATTTGTAGATCAAGTAAATCTCATATAGTCTTGTGTAATAGTTAGATCAAGTAAATCATGGGAGTATTTGAGTGAGAAAATATTTATGTGAGGGGTTAGTATTTTAGGCCTTAAAATACAAGTGTGTGGTAGATCGGTTCTAGCTAAGATTAGAACTCGACATTAGGCTTAGTGTCGGAAATTGGTGTAAGCTACTTGTGTACGATTTTCTTCGCCTAAAGGGAGCTTGTTGACATAGTGAAGTGAACACTCGAGTCGGATAATCAAGGCGTGTGGTATGGCGAAGAGAAGCTTCATTACCGAACCACTATAAATCTTTGCGTCGTGGTTTGATCTTTCTAACTCTTTCCTTTCATCTCATATTTATTATTTTATTGTTCATATTGATTATTGGCTTATATTGATTGTTCATATTGAGTGAAAATTGATATCACTTAAACTCGAATCTACAATTTTGTATAAACGGTTATTAAATTTAAAAAGCGGTAAACTATTCAACCCCCTTCTAGTTTCCATAATTGGTATCAGAGTAGGTCACACAAATGTCTTAAAATAAATTGTATTTTAAAACTTGAATCGATCTATGGAATTAGAAAAATATTTAGAAGGGCAATATATGCAAAGACTATCACTATTTGAAAGTGATGGATTTATTTATTGGAAAAATAGATTCGAGACTTATGTGAAATCAAAAGATCTAGATCTTTGGCATGTTATTATCCATGGTGATTTTTCCACCCATTGAAAATAATCCCAAAACTAAAAAGGATGAAATTGTAAGATTTGAAAAACAAAGCAATGATCTGAAAAAGAGACTTGCTAAAAATAATGATGCTAAAATGGTAATTTATAATGCTTTGTCACGTAAAGAATATGAAAAAAATATGTGTCAAACCGCAAAAGAAAATTAGGATACTTTAATAATTACTCACCAAGGTAATAGTCAAGTAAAAGATAATAAAATAGATCTTCTTGTTCAACAATATGAACAATTTATGATTCCTGAAGATGAATCGATAGATAATGTTTTTGTTAGATTTAACACTATTATTACTATTCTAAAAGCACTTGATGAAGGTTTTTCTTGTAAGAACTATGTCTGGAAATTTCTTAGGGCACTTCATTCTAAATGGCGCGCAAAGTTCACGGCTATCGAAGAGTCGAAGAATCTAACAACCTTATCTCTTGACGAACTAATTGGAAACTTGAAAGTTTATAAAGAAGTAATTAAGAAAGATGTAGAAATGGTTAAAGGAAAGAAAGAACAAAGTAGATCACTTGCATTAAAAGTGAAAAAGGAAGTAAGTGATGAAGATAGCTCAAGTTCCGATAGTGAAGACGAAGAGTATGCTATGGCCGTAAAGGAATTCAATAAATTCTTCAAGAGATGAGGAAGATTTGCAAGACAACCACGAGGCGATAGAAAAACATTCCAAAGAAGTAGAAATTATGGTTATGATAAAAGTGAAAGAAAATATTTTAGATGTGGTGACCCAAATCATTTCATTGGAGAATGTTCAAAGCCGCCAAAGAAGACCGATCAAAAAGCATTCATTGGAGGAGTATGGAGCGACAATGGAGAAGATGAGGTGGAAAAGACTAAAGATGAAGCTTGCCTTGTAGCCAAGCGCCCGATGAAATTTTCTTAGGAAGTAACTTGGAACCCGATGAATAGGATTAAAGATAGTGGATGTTCAAAACACATGACCGGTAATCGAAAGTTGTTTTCTTCATACAAAGCATACAACGGAGGTAACGTAATTTTCGGAAGCAACTTACACGGTAAAATCATAGGCAAAGGTACGATTTCTCAAGACTCCTTAATAATTGAAAATGTTGAGCACGTAGATAACTTAACTTATAACTTGCTTAATATGGTCCAATTATGTGATAATAGTGACAATAGTAATATTTACCGAACACGATAGCGAAATAATCAAAAACGAAAAAGTTATAGGTAAAGGAATTAGGAAAGGAGGATTATATGTAATGAAACTAGGAAATAAACCGGAAGACAAAATATGCCTTGCAACATTAGACAAAAATTCCACACTATGGCATAGAAGATTAGGTCATGCTAATATGGCCACAATTTCAATCATTAGCTCTAAAAGAATTAGATAGAAAATCTACCTAAACATAAATTACGAACCAAATATTTTGTGATGCTTGCAAAGTTGGAAAGCAAGCTCACGTAAGTCACAAGTCCAAAAATATAGTCTCAACAACTAGATGCTTAGAACTACTTTACATGGATTTGTTTGGCCCCTCCGCCTAACGGAAGAATGGGAGGAAAATCGTTTATACCTTATTAATTGTAGATGAACTATTCTCGATACCTGGGAACTAGTTCTTAGCAATAACGATCCTTCGGAAGGAATTTGAAATATTTAGCAAAATGATCCAAAACAAATTAGGATGTTCTATTTGTATCAATTAGAACGGATCATGGTCGGGAATTTGATAATGAAGTACAATTTGGAAAATATTGTGATTTAAATGGGATATCTCACAATTTTTCCGCTCCTCGTACTCCACAATCAAATGGGGTAGTAGAACGAAAAAATCGCACCTTACAAGAAATGAGTAGAACCATGTTAAATGAACAATCCATTCCTCAAAATTTTGGTGCCAATGCGATACGATACATCCTCTTTATATAATTAATAGAGTTTCTATTAGAATTATTTTGGGAAAAAACTCCATACGAGATTTGTTAAGAGGAAAGAACCAACCTTAAACTATTTTAGAGTATTCGGGATGTAAATGTTTTTATTCTTAATACAATAGATTACCTAACCAAGTTTGCCCCAAAGTCGTATAAAGGTGTTTTCCTAGGATATTCGCAAAATAGTAAAGCTTACATAATACTTAACAAACAAACAATGAAAGTAGAAGAATCATTAAATGTAACTTTCGATTAGACTCCTCATCCACCTAAAAACATCACCATTGGAATTATGATGACATTAGTCGAAGAGAAGCTATTGAGGTTAGTAAACAAAACCATAGGTAATGATCTTGAGCACATTTTCATTAGAAAATAATCAAATAATAAACATTAAAGAATCTAAAAGTCATCCCTAGAAAATGTTATTGGTAATCTAAATCAAAGAACACTTAGGTCGCAAGCTCAAGAGAAAAGCAATTTCTTTTGCTTTATTTCAACAATAGAACCTAAAAATATAAATGAGGCACTAAAAGGAAGAAAATATGTAATGTCCATGAAGGGAAAATAAATCAATTTATAACATTATGATGTTTGGAAACTAGTCCCAAATCCCATGGATATGACCATTATAGGAACAAAATGGGTATATAGAAATAAACGATAGAAAAATGGGGTCGTAACAAGAAACAAAGCTAGGTTGGTCGCCCAAGGTTATAATCAACAAGAAGGAATTGATTTTGATGATACACATATCACCCGTAGCTTGTCTAGAGTCATAAGAATACTTTTAGCTTTTGCTTGATGCACTAGATTTTATGTATACCAAAATGAATGTGAAGAGTGCTTTTCCTTAACGGTGTTATCATGAGGAGGTTTACGTGGCAAACCTCAGGGATTCATTGACTTGCAAAACCTAATTATGTCTATAAACTTAAGAAAGCTCTTTATTGGTCTTAAACAAGCTCCAAAAGCTTGTAGTCGATCGACTAATAGCCTCTTATTATTAAACATATTATTCTATGGGAATGGTAGATAACACTCTCTTCACTAAAAAGAAAGACTCCAACATCATTATCGTCCAAATATATGTTGATGACATTATATTCGGATCAACTTGTCAAGAAATGTGTGATGAATTTTCAAGGATCATGCATGATGAGTTTGAAAAAATAAGTATGATGGGGTAACTAAAACTTTTTCTTAGGATTACAATAAAACAATTAAATGATGAAAATTTTTTTAATCAAATCAAAATATATTAAGAATGCTTAAAAAAATTTTGGACTTGAAGACTTAAAGCCAATGAAAACCCCCATGTCTACGGAAACCAAACTCATAAGGGACGAAGAAGGTGAGTCCGTAGATAATACCAAATATAGAGGCATGATATGTAGTTTATCATATTTAACAGCAAGTAGACCCGATATCATGTTTTAGTGTCTTGCCTTTGTGCACGCTTTTAAGAGGATCCTCAAAACCTCACCACATAGAAGACGGTTTAGCGTATCTTCAGATACATTAAGAACTATGCATTTGGGTTATGGTATCCCAAGGGATCCAGCTAGAAATAATAGTTATGCGGATTCGGATCTTGCGGAGAATAATTGATAGCAAGAGCACTAGTCGGGTTTGACATTCATGGATGTTGTTAACATCTTGGTTTTCAAGAAGCAAACTGCTCTTGCTATCTCCACAAACCGAAGCGCTGTATGTTAGTGCCGGTAAAAGATGTCAACAAGCACTATGGCTAAAAACAAGCTCTCATAGACTTTGGCTTTTGGGTTATACAATATTCCAATAATGTGTGACAACAAAGGGGCTATAGACTTAAGTAAGAATCCCGTTCAACACTCACGAACTAAACACATAGAAATTCTCCACCACCTCCTTCGTGATAATGTTCAAAAAAGGAATATCTCTTTAGAAAAGGTCTCATCGGAAGACAACATAGCCGATATTCTAACTAAGCCACTTAAACGTGAACCATTTAACTACTTACGCTTAGGTCTAGGAATGATGGAACAAATTGACTAAGTTTTCAGCACTAAAAATTAATAATGAACTATTTGTCAAAAATCTGAGAAATAATTTCTCAATAGGTGGCGGCCCCCTTAATTCATAAGGGGGCCACCCACTGAACAAAATTTTTTTTTTCTTCTTCTCTCTGTGTCTAGGCTTCTGTTTTGCACAAAAATACAAAAAAAATGGGAAAAACTATATGAAACCTTTTATAAATTTCTCCATCTAAATGCATATCTCATTACACATAGTCCTATCTCATTTATTTTTATAAAAGAAAGTCTTTATCTCAATAGGTTACATGAAAATTAATTTTCACATATTGTTGAGATATGCTAAAAACATTTCTTTTTCATATGCTTATGCTTTATTACTTGTTGTCCAAAAATATTAATTCTAATATATATCTTCTTGAATCTTGGTTGAGCAAAATTAAATCAAGGAGCATTTGGGTTTAGTTCTTGTGTCTTACTTGTCTTAGTGTCGGAATTAATCCAATACTCAACATTTGTTGCCGTTGGGTCGGACGACAGCCTTTTTTAACTTACCCCTCTTGTCAAGATAAATTCTTCGTGCATTATATCTAGTTACTATTTTATATGTTCTTCACTCTTTTGGTCTTCAATTCATATATGATTATATGCCAAAATTATGTGAAATAGTTTTATCCTACAACTTGTCATATATATGTAGAATGTTGAATGCTTAATTGCTATGTGCTAAGATCCTTGATTGCCATAAAAGGATGGACTTGCGGCAAATTAACCACCAAAACAGAAACCCTCACATAAAATTTTGAGAAAAATCAATTTTTGGGAAATCTGGGAAATAGTAGTAGGCGGCCCCCTTAATTCAAAAAGGGCGGTCCCCTTATCTTTAAGGGGACCGACCCCTAATTAAGGGGACCGCCCTAGCAGTCACGGGTAAAACAGTTTCTTTCATCCCTTTTTGATCAAATACCCTCGAGACTTAGCTACTGTTTTCTTAAATTCACAAACATTTCTTGGATTTGATCCTTTAAATGTTCATTCCTCCTAATTTAAACCTTTCCTCCACTATAAATACATTCCCAACCATCATCATAACAATCATCCTCACCAATGACATCTCCTAACAAACCCACATCCAAACCATCAAGGGTAGCCAAAATGAGTGTGAAACCCATTTGGAGGAAGAAACTAAACCCTTGTAACACATCCAATGGGCTTAATGTAAACTTACACCAATGCCACTCACTCCTCATCATGAACCATCTCAAGAAAACAATCACCCCAATCAAGCATTACCAAATCCTTACATTAAGGACACTCCCACATCACCACAAGTTGTCTCACATCCTCCATTTCCCATGTCACCCATCAATTCACATGTTACTCACACTCAAACTCCACCTCAAGGTGACAACTAAACTCAACACACACCACCTCTATCTCCAAGTAGAGAAAGTATAGTTGATGACATTAATCAACTACAAGACCTATCAAACCTCTTAGCCATGCATCTCTCTCAACAAAAAAACAACATTCCCTCACCACCTTACTCTCCAAACCCACCACACACCATCAACATTAAGCAAGTTGCAACCCATGTTGGGTATTGCCCTTGTTGCATCTTCACCTAAAAACAATTCCTTGCCTTAAGTGAGGATATCAATTGGATTGAATTACTCCTCACTCGACCACATCCACCACCTAGAGTTCAAAGAGATTACCCTTCCACAACCGCTGATAAGTGCTTAATTACACATATCTTTTACCTCTGAAAACGAGCTTAAATGACCAAAAACAGACAAAAACTGCCAACCCTTTTTGTTCGCAGTCAAGTCAAAAATCCTATCTATGCTAATTTTAGAATTTTTTTTATGATGTATGAATATGCTTCTAAAGCATACTTGTCTTCTTATTTCCTTGTATTCTTGTGTGTTGTTTACACACATTGCCTCAAATGAATGACTAATCCCTTGTTTGATGTTTGCTTGGCAAAAAAATGCCAAATTTTCCTCTAAACTTGCTACATGTTAGAAATATTAGTATTGTTCTAACTCGTATTTGTAGCCAAGAAACCATAGCTCGATTCCTTTTTACCGCTCGAACGAGGAGGGATCACACTCAAGGGGAGCATTTATTCCGTCAAATACTTAGCAATACCTCGACGATGCTTTTTAATTCTACAAAAAAGGATAAGAAAGACATAAAACTCACTAAATACATGTTTAAAAATAATTTTTACATTTAAAGGATTTTAAAATTTTTGTAATCTCAAAAAGGAAGATATTGTTGATAGAAATATAATGCCTAAAAACATTAATATATTTTTTCCACATCTTAACGTTTTGATAATCACAAAAATATAAAAATGTTCAACGTAAAATTAAACGTAACAAGTATTTAAGTGAAATTCTTAATTTCACAATTACATCATTAAAAAGTATAATAATAAATTGTTCTTAAGGATTTATATGATCAAAGAAAATTTTTATTTCACCTCAAACTTTTATTAAAATATTTGTAAAACATGATTATAAACTTACAAACAACATTTTCTACATTTAAAAGAAATGTTAATTTAAAATAAACATTGTGAATTTCAAATTTTAAACCTAAAAAAAACGGCTAGTACAAGGTCCAGTAAACACCTCCCCTGGATTAGGACAAAAAAGAGTATCGCCTGAAAGGGTGCAGGCCCCATAAATACAAGGGCTCCCCCTTAATATAAGGGGGACGAGTCACCCTATTTAAGGGGTTAGTCCATAACTCCTGCTCCTCATTCTTGTCCTAAAATACCGGACTATTCCTCAACATATTGCTCCAACCTTTTTCACTCATTATTTTTGTCTTAAAACTGCCCACCATATCCTCTCTAAAATCTATGATCATTTAATCATTTAGCTATGTTTTCCAGTGATCCAAGCTAAATCCTCAAGTGCAAGAGAAGAATACTTACATCATCTAGTGAAGAAGTATTACACCCTAAAATCCATATTGCAATCTGTGTTGCATCCATATCATACCTTGTAAATCTTGTAAAGTTGTGTAGTTTTTAGGATTTTAGTTAATGTGTAAGTAAAGTAGTGATCTTGTGATCCATTTTAAGTAGTAGTAAGAATATTGTGATATAATTATTGTGGTGATAATAAGTGTGAAGGTGATGAAGTTGTGTAAGATATTAAGAAGTTGTGTATCTGTGATCAATGGTGTGAAGGAATAACTTGTGTAGTGAAGTTGTGAAGTAGTTTTGAAGTTGTGATGATCTGAACTAGTCCGTGAAGTTTGTTGTGATAGATTGGTTCTAGCTAAGATTAAACTCGACCATCTATCTTAGTGTCGGAAATTGAAAAATCAACGTAGTGAACGGTTTTCGTTCCTCCGCCATAAGGTTATCTGTATACATAGTGAAGAAAATCTCGAGTTGTGCTCGGGGAGTGGAGTATGGCCAGATAAAAGAAGAGCTTTGTAACCGAACCACTATAAATCCTTGTATTGTGGTTTGATCTTTCCAACTCTTATCTTTTATTTACTTCTACATATTTACATTGTTCATATTGTGCAAGTATTGAATTCACAAAAAGTCGAATCTAAGTTTTTATAAACAAATTTTAAATATTAAATTAAAAAGCGGTAAACTATTCAACCCTCCCCCCCCTTCTAGTTTTCCACATAAATGAAAGGGATCTTTTGTCACTATTTATTTTTCAAGAGCCCGAGGGGCCATATCACACCGAAATTACCAACTCCCGATGAGATTCATCGATTTCTTCAATTTGAACATATTGAGTCTAATCGCACTATTAAAAGTAAAAATATTGTTCTTTCATCAAATCAAATTCTCACAAAAGAAGTGAAACAAGACATGAAGCGTTGGGAAGAACTCATTCGTTAGAATGCGTTCGGCCTAGGAGGACATCAGGATCATCTTCCGGCTTGTCTTGCTCACATGTTGTATTGTATTATTGTCGAAAAACAATACAATTTCGCCTATTTCGTTGCAAAACGAATTGAGAATGCTAGGGCTACTCCAAAAGCAAACCTACCTTATGGTATGCTTTTAACACGTTTATTTCGTCATCTCGACAATGGTATTTACAACGTTGTCGATCGAGTAATGCGTCCACTTGCTCTAGTCCAAGCTTGGAAACCCCAAAATGACTGTGGGACCCAAAGGGCTCGTCATTCCACCTCATCTTCATCCGCCTTTCATTACGGATCATCATCTCATCAATTTAATGATGACGAAGAAGTCCAAAATGAAGGTACTTCTCGAACTAGTACTCCATCTCCACTACCTCTTAACCTTAACATCTCTCACCGCTTCCACAAGCTCATCATGATATACACAATTCCACCACCACTTCCCAACAACACGGGATACTTTATTTGAGCGAGTAAAAAAATCGACTAAACCCGTCAACAACAAAAATAATAAGGAACAAAGTGGTTCAAGTTCAAGACGATTGGAAAGGCACTCAAAGATTATTTGGAGAAAGAAGAATGATGAAGATGAACTTTGTTTTAATATAACTTGTATTCCAATAATTATTTAGCACGATTGTTTAATTATGCATGTTTGTTAACTATTATGTTAGACTATTTATTCCCTTGTGTGTGATGCTATTCTAAATCATTCGGGAAAACTTGAACATGCTTAGAACTTATGGGATTATTAATCTTAATGTTTGCTTAATGCTATTTTTTTACTACAAAGTTGATATGCCATGCACATTTTTAGTTCATTTAAAATATATCTGTAGTCACATGCATGCTTAACACATAGGACTTGTTGCAAAATGGCCACTAAAATCTCCTTTTCTTATAAATTCAAGCATAAAACAAAAACCTTGACAACTTGGGAATTCCCAGGTGGCGGCCCCTTGATTTATCAAGGGCGGCCCCCTGATTGATAAGGGGCTGGCCATACATTTAAGGGGGCCAGCCAGTCTGTCATGATTCTTACTATTTTCTTTATGCTTTTTGACTCCTATTTACTTAGGCCCAGCTATAGTTACCTAGAAAATACGAACATTATATGGAAATGGCTTCATCAACACCAACACATACCATTTTTCCTACATAAAATGATATCCACTCCTCACTTTAAAATGATCATCTTCCTTATTAATTTTCAACCTCAAACACTTCAATGGCATCCACTCAAGCTTTAACCTCAAGACTTTCTAATAAACCAAAAATCACTATAATTCCACCAAGAAAATTGTTCATTGACCTCACTCAAGATGATGCCAAAACTCCTTCACCAAAACACCAACCCCTATCACCAAATGCACTAAATGCACCATCCAAAACACCCTCCACCAGAGACACTTCTTCCCCATCAATTGCTTCCAAGCTCAATTCCTCACCTTTTTACTCAACATCTCCATCAACTAATGCTTACTTAAGCTCTACCATCTCACCACCTCTAAGAGTTTCTCCTCTACCACCTACACAAGACCCTCAATCTATGGACATCACATTTACTCTTTCACCAATCACCCCACTTGAGTTTCACCTCAATACTCCATCACCACCATCAATGCGATCACCACCTATTTTTGGTCATCCTATTCCATTCAACCTACTTGAAGCCCATAGAGCAACTTGCTTGTATTGTATCCATAAGCGAACACTAATTTTTGGTTTGAGGGATGAACTTCACTACATGTTTTCCTACATTGAGCACATGCTCTCACAACCCACACCACAAAACCCTTCCGCACCATCACCCGCTCCACCTGTAAACTAAGCATACTCTATGTTTATGTTTCCTTTGCTTTCAATAAAGATTCACCTACCTTTTGCAAGCAAGTTCTATGGCATTCAAGAAGTATTAGGAAATTTGTAGCTTTTTTATTTTTCATGCATGTTGTATTATTGTGTTTTATGCACAATATTTATGTTTAATGAATGGAATTGAAGTTTATGTTTTTTATTATGATTGTTGCATTATTTATTTGTCAGTTCTTATATATATTTTAAGATGAAACATATATTATTATGGTTGATTAAATATATATTTTTTGGTGATTAGTTGAAACAAATATATATGTTTGGTATGGCAAATTATTTTTGAGCCATGTTTGAATTATTTTTCGTGACAATTTCTCGTAGTTTAGAAATATATATAGGACTTGTTTTTTAAACTCATTTTGTAGCAAAGTCACCATAAGCTCGATTCCTTGATACCCTCAGACGAGGGAGAGCACACATCAAGGGGGAGCGTTTGTTCCGTCAGATTTATATTTATTCATCGACGAAGCCTTTTTGATTCAACAAAAGGGGGGAAAATGAAATAAAACTCACTAAAAACTTGTTTAAAAATAATTTTACATTTAATGAGTTTAGATTTTGTAATCATCAAAAAGGGAAGACTGTTAATACAAATAATGTCTAAAACGTTATTTATATTTTTAGACTTCTCTACGTTTTGATAATTACAAAATGTAAAAACATCTGATGTAAAATTAAACGTAAACAAGTTATTAGTCGTAAATTTTATTTCGACATTAATCACTTAAATGTATGAATAAATAAATGCTTAATTTCTTTAATGATCAAAGGTATTTAAATTTTGTCTTAAACCTTACATTTTTTAACAATGTAACAATTTTTTACAAAATTTAGACAAAATATTTTTTGTATTTAAGAAAAAATTTAATTCAAAATAAATATTTGAACTCAAAATTTCCCCTTAAAAACGGATAAAACTGCCCAAGAAAATACCTTCCCAGAAAAGGACAAAGCTGAGAGCGTCCTATAGGGGGTGGCCCCCTGATAGGTATGGGCGGCCCCCTGATTGATAAGGGGTCGGCCATGTATTTCGACTCCCAGCTTTGCCTATAAATAGTGGACTGTTCTCACAGATTTTTTCACCTTTTGCACCTATTTTCTTTCTGTCTTAAATCAGCAAACACATTTTCAAACCTTTGATCATTTAATTATCATAAGCATTTGTTTCCAAGTGATCCAAGCTTACCTCTCCAAGTGCGAGAGGAGAATACTCGTAATCGTCAAGATACGAAGTGTTGTAGTTTAGTTGGTGATTCGATTGTTACGATTGTGTTGTAATTTGTAGATCTATTAAATCTCATATAATCTTGTGTAATAGTTAGATCAAGTAGATCGTTGGAGTATTTGAGTGAGAAATATTTGTGTAACGGGTTAGTTTTAGGTCTTAAAATACAAGCGTGTGGTAGATCGTCAAGCTAAATTAGAATTTCGACATTAGCTTAGTAACGAAAATTGGTGTAACTACTAGTTTACGGTATACTCTCTGCCTAAAGGGAGCTTGTTACATAGAGAAGTGAACTCTCATTCGATACTCGAGGAGTGGAGTAGGGTGAAGAGAAGCTTCATTACCGAACCACTATAAATCTTTGCGTCGTGGTTTGATCTTTCTAACTCTTTCCTTTCATCTCATATTTATTATTTTATTGTTCATATTGATTATTGGCTTATATTGATTGTTCATATTGAGTGAAAATTGATATCACTTAAACTCGAATCTACAATTTTGTATAAACGGTTATTAAATTTAAAAAGCGGTAAACTATTCAACCCCCTTCTAGTTTCCACAATAATGAAGACCTGGAAGTCTTAGAGACCGAAGATTGGGCGGGATAAGTTTGAAGGGACAGTATCAAGTACTTATCCCCTTAAGTCAAACTATCGTGAAATGGGTATAAGAACAAGGTCAATGTCATCACTCACCTTAAAAAGTGTGTTGTCTCCTTTCCTAGATTAGAATTGGTAATAGAGACAAATGTACGAATGTACTTGTCCAATCAAATTGGGGACACGCCCTTATCACCCACATGGGTTCTTACCCTACCTAAGCACTATAAATGGAGACACTTGTAACGAAGTAGGGTTTCACGTTTGTGCACTTAATATTTATCATTCACAATCTTCCCTACTAACTCCTCCAAATCAAGCCAATCCACCTGAGTAAGCTTCCAGTTGGTTAGCATAGTTAACTTTTGCAATACTTTGGTTTGCAAAGAGTTATTTGAGAGGAGATCACCATACAATACATTGTCATTCGATCCCCATTGTTGTTCCGCAAACAATGGGGTATAACTTTTAATAAGATTTATAAAGAGTTAAACGTTGACTGTTTTGTGTCTTTACTTTTAAAGTCTTTTTATCTTTAAACAAACTATCTAATTTCATTACATTACTAGCTATGGGCAAGTTTATTATAACTTTCTAGTTATTAGTAAACTAGTACAAGCGAATAACAAGTCCTTAATGACTAACTTTACAACGGAACGTTAGCCCAAGGACTATTTCTGTAAAAACATTCAGAAACAATTTACAGAAATAGTCTTTGGGGTTATCGGTTCGTTGCAAAGTTAGTCCTTAATGACTAACTTTGCAAGGAATGCTAACCCACAGACCATTTCCGTAAAAATTTACACGAACCTCGAGACAAATACTATATAGAATCAATCCTTTTTCGTTTCGTTGCAGAGTTGGTCCTTAATAATGACACTATACGAAAATAGTCCTTGGGTTATAGTTCTGTTGCAAAGTTAATCCTTAACGTAAAATCTCGAGCTCGCAGCGGAGCGCGTGTGAAAAACACGTCCTGGATATAAAGTGAACATTATGTTGTTTAGTAAGGTAGTTTTACGCCGTGATTGTTCATCTATCCCTGACTAGGGGTGAGCAAAAACCTCACCGCAAATCGTAAAATCGTAAAAAAACAAACCACAAAAATCGCACCACGGAAAAAACCGGTGTATCAGTTTTAAGAAAAAAAGAAAAACCGCAAATGCGATGCGGTTGCGGTTTTACTCGTAAAACTGAACCACAAAACCCGCACCGCACCACACACTAATAATTTAAAACCGAAAAATGACACATTGATTATTTAATGTGTGTTATAACGCTTCTTGTGCATATTATCATTAATATTTTTATAAGGTGTAAGTTATGTGTATGTTTACATTGAATATATGGATTGTTATAACCGAAACAACTAATATTGTAAAAAAACTCAAAAACCCACATTAATTATATAAGTCATGGGTAATGGTGTGGTGCGGTTAAAACCCGCAAAAACCGAAACCGCAATATATGGTGCAATTTGGTTTTTATTTCTTGATTTTTAAAGAATACGAGTATAAAATTGGTGCTAGAAAAATGTGTGTGAAAAGCTAAAGCGGGTAGAGACCAAAGAGCGAATCATTTTCACGCGTATGCACATATAGACATGTTTTATAGCTCAATTATCTAAGCATACAGTTACAAGACTAATTTTTTTCCTTCATTATTGTCCTTATGTTTCATGTTTTCTTTCTTCGACAAACCCTTCATTTTCCTCTTTGTTTGATATTTAATTATGTTAGAGTCGTTCATTTTGGGTTGCGTTCAGTTTCAAATCAGAAATCGCACTCATATTTTCGATTAAGAATAATAAATTGCTAAAACAATTTTCTATGACAGTTTAAGTGGTTAAGCGTTTCGTTTGGTTTGTATGGTCCATTTTGTCTTTTGATTGTTGGATTTTCATTACTTCAACTTGATGAGTCGTTGTAGACTTGTAGTTTTGTTTAAGGTCGACTATGAGTCACTGTTAACATCACCGTAATCTTTCGCATTTTGTTAATCATGATTGCCTTTAAAAGAAATCCGTATATATTAGGGGTGATGATCGGTTCGGTTATCGGGTTGTTGGGTTAATTTTTTTTTTTCAACTCGAAAACCGAATTGAACCGAGAACCGAAAACCGAATTCGGTTCGGTTCTCGGGTTGACCCCTATTTATTTAAAAAAAATTAATTATTACATAAATATTTAGCCAAAAAAAAATATTTCAAGCATAAAAGTGTTTTTTTATATTATGATAAATTTAAAATGTAATTTATATATATAAATATATATAAAAAATATATATATTTATATGAATTCGGTTTTTGGTTCGGTTTTCGAATCTGATTGCCAAACCCATATCCAACCAGAAAACCAAATTAGTAGTTTGATTCGGTTCGGCTTTGGTAAATTCGGTTCGGTTATTAGTTCGGTTTGGTTGTTTTCGGTCCGGTTCGGTTTCAGTTTTTTCGGTTTTTCTGCTCACCCGGACCTAATCATCACCCCTAGTAATATATATAAATCAAACATAATTTGGGCTCAAGATTTTCACGTCCACTCCCTATAAAACAAACATGACGAAAAAACATAAAGTTAGAAACCAAACACTATTAAATTCAATATATATTCAAAATTATTTAAAGATTAAATGAACTAATTTTGGCCATTCAGTTTTTTCATAAAATTAGAAAAAATTAACTTTTATCTTTTTTTTAAGAATTAAATATCTCACAAACTGCTAATCGTTACGCAAAACGAACTTACCTTGGGAGCATAAGGATTTGATTAGTTTTAGGGTTTTTTCATTTTTTTTCTCTTTTTGTACTAATCTTTAAATATCATGGCGAACAATGTATCCACACTCGAAATGAAAATCAAACGCAAAAGATTTCTAAATCAGTTTTTATGACCAATTTCCCCGAAGAATCTACCGCACGTGATCTTTGGAAGGTGTGTAACGCTTATGGCACGTTTGTAGATGTTTTCATTCCATTTAAGAGATCTAAAGCAAGTAAACGCTTTGCCTTTATTCGTTTTATTAAGGTAATTAATTTAGAGCGTTTGGTGGCGAACCTATGCACGATTTGGATTGGAAGATATCATTTACACGCAAACTATGCGAGATTTGAAAGGCCACAAAAACCCAATTCCTTCATGCCTAGATGACCCAAAAATTCAATTCCAAAAGGGACGAATATGGAGAATTCAAAAAGTTCCTTTGTTTCTGTCCTTAAGCATTGAAATCAATCACCTGTAACTCCGAAAAATTCTAAACCTACTTTGGTTCTTGATGAATCTTGTATTAAGGAGTATGATTTTGGCATGTCTCTTATGGGAAAGGAAAAATATGTTTCTGCTATTCCTAACCTTCCTTGTATTCATCTCTAAAGAAAGGTTATCAAAACGTCAACTTTCATATCTCGGAGGGATGTGTTCTATTTTGAATTAGATCTCTTGCATCTAAAGAGAATTTCTCAAACACCTGGTAATGGTCATGGTTCTCTGATATTATTCAAGGAACTAGCTCTTTTGTAATGATAAAGGATTGTTTTGGGTTTCACGATTGAGGGTCCTTCCCTATCACAGCATGGGACTTCCTAACACTTTCGAAAGATTGCATCTTATGGGGAGTTGTGGAATGGGAAGACTCTGACTCAAAATCTTTGTCATGTAAACAGTTGTGTTTAAAAACCAAAATGGATGTGATTATCAATGAAAGGCAGAAAATAATAGTACAAGGAAAAGTTCATTAGATTCACGTTAAAGAATTGAATGCTTGGTCTCCAAATTTCCAAGATGATGACCAAGATGATCTTTCTTTCTTCTGATGATGAAACGCAAGAGATGATGTTTCGCAAATAGACGATAAAACAGAGAGTGATGTTGATATAGTTTCGAATGAGCTTCAAGCAATGAAAATTATTTTGTTCTTGCAAAAAAGGAGAGGTTGGATCACACTCAGAAGACCCTTTCAACATTTATGGCATATTGGACGGACAAAAGAACAACGTTTGTAACTCTTGCAGCGATGAACCGAAATTCCCACCTGGTTTTACTCCAGATAACAATGATCATGAAAAAAACGTGGTAGAAAATATCAAAGATACTACTGAACGTGTTCAATCTCTCTCAAATAAACTCAATGACCGTTGTTCGAACCGTGGATTTTCATCACAACGAAGTATGAACTCTCACTCTCAGAAAAGTAAGGTAGGTGGATCTATTTTAGATCTAATGGATGAATTGGTTACTGTTGGCCAAACCATGGGTTACAATATGGCAGGTTGTGAAAAAAACATTCAGGAAATAATTAATTCACAAGGAGATTTTGATGTTGTTAAATGAATTTTCTGTCTCTCAATATTCAAGGCCTTGGAAACAAGGCTAAACGGAGATGGATTAAGGAGTTATGTCAGAAGCATAGAATTAATTTTGCCTCTATTCAAGAAACTAAAGCGGAGAGTATTAGTTTACTCACCATTAAGGATTTGTGGGGAAATCAGATGTTTGACCATGTTGTAGGATCTTCAGTCGGTTGTTCAGGAGGTATCTTATGTATGTGGAATCCTAACATGTTCGTTAAAGAGCAAGTTTCTACTTGTGATTATTTTGTTGCTTTGATGGGCACTTGGGCTCCAACCTCTTCTAAGCTTCTTATTATATCCGTTTATGCTCCTCAAGAGTTGAATGAAAGGCGTGATTTATGGGATTATCTTCGTACGATTATTGATAGATGGGAAGGTGATACCGTGATTATGGGTGACTTTAACGAAGTTCGTTCGGAACATGAAAGGTTTGGTTCTACGTTTAATAGGCAAGGGGCTATTGCTTTTAACAATTTTATTTCTTCGGCATGTTTAATTGATCTTCCCCTAGAAGGTTATGCTTTTACATGGGCTCACAAGTCGGCTTCAAAGATGAGTAAATTAGACCGTTATCTTATTTCAGAAGGTGTTTTGGATTTATTTCCACATCTTTCAGCTCTATGTTTGGATCGACACCTTTCTGATCACCGTCCTATCCTTATGCGGGAAACAAATTATGATTATGGTCCTTCTCCATTTCGGTTTTTCCATTCTTGGTTTGCCATGGAGGGTTTCAATTCTTTTGTGGAAACTACCTGGAAGTCATTAAATATTGTTGAGCCAAACGGTTTAATTCGGTTGAAGAAAAAGTTGCAAGCTCTCAAGATTGCTATCAAGGCCTGGTCGAAAGAAGCTAACAAAAGGTCAAATGACAGGAAGATCAACATTCAACAAAATCTCTCAGAAGTTGATAAGCTTATTGATCAAGGAAAGAGTAATGATGAGATTCTTATCAAAAGAATCACGCTTCTTAATGATCTTCAGGAGCTTAATAATAGGAACGCCATGGAGATTTCTCAAAAAGCCAAAATCCGATGGTCCATTGAAGGTGATGAAAACTCCAAATATTTCCATGGTATTATGAATAAAAAGAGATCCCAACTCGCCATTCGTGGGACTCTTGCTAATGGGGAATGGATTTCGGAACCTCACAGAGTCAAAAATGAATTTTTTACTCATTTCAAGAAGCAATTTTCGCCTATCCAAGCTCCTAGTATCTGCTTTGACTTCACTTTTCCAACTCGCCTATCTTCAGATCAAGTTCAAGATTTGGAGCGTCCTGTTACTTATGAAGAGGTCAAAAGGGCTGTTTGGGATTGTGGCACCAACAAATCACCTGGGCCAGATGGATTTTCCTTTGAATTTTACCGTAAGTATTGGACAACAATTGATGATGATGTGTTTCAAGCTGTCAGAGATTTTTTTGTGAATGGGCACTTCCCTAGAGGATGCAACTCTTCTTTTATAGCCCTTATTCCCAAGATCCAAGATGCCAAATTTGTGAAAGACTTTCGTCCTATAAGTCTTATTGGGAGCGTTTACAAAATCATAGCAAAAATTTTGGCCAACAGATTATGTCTAGTTCTGCCTTATCTCATAAGTGATGTTCAATCGGCTTTTGTTTCGAATCGTCAAATTCTTGATGGGCCTTTCATTCTTAATGAACTTCTATCTTGGTGTAAGTTTAAAAAGTCAAAAGGGATGATTTTTAAGGTGGACTTTGAAAAGGCTTTTGACTCGGTGAAATGAGACTACTTTGATGAAACTCTAAAGGCTTTTGGTTTTGGCTCGAAATGGTGTAAATGGATTAGTAGCTGTCTTAATAACGCCATGGGCTCAGTTCTTATCAATGGTAGTCCTACTTTGGAGTTCCAATTTCATAAAGGTTTAAAGCAAGGTGATCCCATATCCCCTTTTCTCTTTATTTTTATTATGGAAACTCTTCATCTCTCATTTAAGAGAGTGTTAACCGCCCCCTGACTTAGTTCGCAATTCTCAATATCACATCACAAAACATGTAGCACACAACATACAATAGTCACGTATAGTCCATGCATCTTTGACAACACATTATCACAGTAATCAAAACATTTCCAAACACTTTGCATCATTTCCACCCCAATAAATCATAAGAAAAGAGGGGCTATGAAACTCACCTGATGCACAAGCAGCTTCCAAACAATATCAACACAAGCTACACAATACAAACACAAACGTGTTACACGCGACCAAGCTAAAAGCTCAAGTCCATGTAACACTCATATGATGGATGTCTAAGGGTTTGATTAACCATCATGGGTCGCCCCGACACCATGCCCAACCTTAACCATCTTGTTAACACATTATACTAGTTAACTACAATTTATCTAAAAATGCAGAATTTTAGCGTGTCTTAACCAACTTAAAAACCATACTTGCTGGCCTTTATAAATTATACCAAAAATCATCTAAGCTCCTTTATGTGTTTATTAAATCCCTTGTAATTCCCAAGTACTCATTACATGAGTAACTATCCCAAATAAAATGAAACTTCTAAACAGCCCCAATTCGGACCTGCACGCGCACTAAAACGTTTGGACTTAATAGTCATACTTAGACAACTATTCAAGGGCCAATCTTATGGATATTGTTAATAGACATGTAGAAATTAACTTCTGTGGTTTGACAAAGCTTAATTCTAATTTTAAGTTAGGGTTTCACCTTCCCAAACATGACCTAAATCTGACCAATATTTACTGATTTGACAACTTTTAGTGTTACCAACATTTGACCTACTTCCAGACCTAAAAAACGTGTGAGGCTGGACTTTTTGGAAAGTAAATTCAATGAGCTACTGTTTAGAGTCCAAAAACACTCAAAAACCTATTACCATCATGGAGATATTCACTCGTGAACACAACCCTAAATTCTGCTCACCCTAAATCAAGATTTGACGCAAACCCTAACATTAAACATGCATGATCAGAACCCTAGACTAACCCTAATTATTATTATATCATTAATGCTCCTTTATTTTCTGCATTTTCTATAAACCCTAGATCCATCATATTAAATGTTACATGAATATATAAATAAGATAGGATTAACATGCTTACCTGGGCCACCAGGGGAGGGGGAGGAAAAGGGTAGGGGGAAGAAAAGGAGAGAAGGGAAAGGGGAGGGAGAAAGAGGTAAAGAGGGGGGGGAGGGGGGGGAAGGGAGAGGGGGGGAGGGGGGGGCGGCGTGAAAGAAAGGAGAGGGTAAAAAACAAGGAGCGAAGGGGGGGGGGAGGGAAAGGGTGATGAGGTGAAGAAGGATAAGGGCGGAAGGAGAGTGCAAAAATAGAACGAGGTAAAAGGTGGCGGGGCAGGGGGCGGAGGGGGAAGCGAAAACGGGGGGGGAGAATAGGAGGGGAAGGGGGAAGGGAAGCGCCGTAGGAGGGGGAGGAGCGGGGAAATGAGGGGGGGGGAACGACGAGAGGGGCGGGGAAGGGGGACACGGAAGGGGGGGAGGGGGGGGGGGGGGGAACAAGGGGGCGAGGGGAGGAAGAAGGGTAGGGGGGGGGCAGCCAGTGAAGGGGGGGAGGGGGGGGGGGGGGAGGGGGGAAGTGTAAGGAGGCCGGGAGAAGGGGGGAAGAGGGGGGGGCTCGAGGGGGGGAAAGGGGACAGGGGAGGGGGAGAGAGGGGGGAGGGGGAGGGGAAAGGGCAGGGGGGGAAAAGGTGGGCGGGGAAAAAAAGGAAAGGGGGGGGGGGAGGGGGGAAGGAGGACCGAGGGGGCGGGGGGAAAACAGGGGAGAGGGGGAGGGGGGGGGGGAGGGCGGGGGGCAACGAAGGGCGGGTGGGGTGGGAAAAGGGGGGGCGCGAGAAGGGGAGGAAAAAGGGGAGGGAGGGGGGGAAAGAGCGGGGGGAGGGTGGAAGGGGGAGAGGGAAAGGGGGGGGAAGGGGAGGAGGCCAAAAAACAGAAGAGGGCAGGGGAAAAAGGGGGGGGGGTGCAGGGGTGGGAGGAAGAGAGCGGGGAGGGTGTGGGGGGGGGGAAGGGGAAGAACGGGAAGAGGGGAGGAAGGGGGGAACAAGGGGAGGGGGCGACGGGGAAGGGAGGAGGGGGGCGTGGGGGAGGGAAACGGGGGAGAAAAGGGGGAGGGCGGGGGGGGGAAACGAGGGAGAAGAACGCGGGGAAAGGAGAGAGGAAAGGAAAAAACAAGAGGGGAAGCGAAGAGAGGGACCAAGGGGAATGGGGGGGGGAGAAAACGTGAGGGGGAGACACGGGGCAGGAGGGCGTGCGGCAAGGGTAAAGAAAGGGGGGGGGGCAAGGAGAAGAGGAGGGGAGGGGGGGGGGACGGAGGGTGGGAGGGAAGCAATGAAAAAGAGGGAAGAACAGGGGGGGAGGGGGGGCGGTTGGGAGGGGAGAGAGAGAGGGGAAGGGAGAAGTGGGAGGAGGGGGTGTTGGGCGGGGAGGGGGAAGGGGAGGAGGGGCAGAAAAGTGCAAATAAAGGGGCGGGGGAGGAAGGGGCGGGCGGGGGAGGGGCGGAGGGAAGGGGGAGGGGGGGGGGCGGGTGGGAGGGGGGAGAACAGAAGTGGAAGGGAAGGGGGGAAGGCGGGGGGAAGCGCAGGAGGCACAGGCCAACGGAAGAGGGGACAGGGAGGAAAGGAAAGGAAGGCGAGGGGGGGGGAAGGGTGAACGCAGACAAGGGGGGGGGGGGGGGGAGGAGGGACTGGGAGGCGAACACGGGGAGGCGGTGGACAAACGGCGGGGGGGGGGTTAGACGGTTCGTGGTGCTGGTTGCACCCTTTTTCCTCTTTTTATTTTTTTTTTTTTTCTTTTTTTCCTTCCTATTTTCCCTTTTCTTTATTTTTTTTTTTCTTTTTTTCCCCCCTTTTCCCCTATCCTTTCCCTCTCTTATTCTCCTTTTTTTTTCCTTACCATTTTTTCCCCTCTCCTTTTTTTAATTCTTTTCCTTCTCCCCCCCTTCCTTCCTTTTTTTTTTTTTCCCCTTTCTTAACTCCCTCTTTTTTTCCTTTTTTTTTTTTCGATATTTGGTTAGGTGAGGTTGCTTTGAAAGATCTATATAAAAGGTTGTATGCTTTAGAGATGTGCAAGTCTATAAGTGTGGCCGAGAAAGTGGGTCATTCCTCTTTGGTTCATTCTTTTCGTAGGATGCCAAGAGGCGGTGTAGAGCAGGATCACTATGATTCACTTTGCTTGAAAGTTGCTGATCTCGTGCTCCCTAATATGTCAGATCGATGGTCCTGGTCTTTAGAGGGTTCATGTGAGTTTTCGGTTAAATCATCTCGCATCTTAATCGATGAAAAAATCTTACCGAAAGCTGAAGTTCTAACAAGGTGGATTAATGTTGTCCCTATCAAAGTAAATATTCATGCTTGGAGAGTTTGTTTCGATAAATTGCCTACTATGGTTAATCTTTCGCTAATAGGAGTCGATATTCCATCAATCTTTTGCCCGCTTTGTAATACGGCTGTGAAATCTACTTCTCATATTTTTTTCTCCTGTCCCTTGACTCGTCAAGTTTGGAGAAATTTTTTAATTTGGTGGGAGCTTGAAGACACGATTTTAAACTCTTATAACGAGCGGCTTATCTAGCTTGTTAATTCTCGTTTACAAAAGCATTTGAAAGAGTTTCTTGAAGGTATTTGCTATGTGATGTGGTGGCTTATTTGGCGCTTCAGAAATCAATTGCTTTTTAGAATTTCTCAACCAAGGCGTGCGCTTTTATTTGATGATGTAGTTCAGTTGTCTTACATGTGGTGTTCTAGTCGTTCTAAGCTTAAAATTAATTGGGTTTCTTGGTTACAAAACCCTAATTTTGTTAGCTTGTAATCTTTTCTAGCTTCATGCTAGTGTTTTAATAAAAAATTTCTGTTAAAAAAGAATCTTTCTATAGAAGGGCACTTGTATATACTTTCGACGAATTTTTTTTTTGAAATTTTTCATTCACGTCTGGAAATATCACGATTTAAGATGTAGACGAAGGGTAAGGATTAGTCCCTTGGAAATATACCATCGCGACGATCATTTAATTATTTTTCTATAAATATCCACTTTGATATACTTTCGACAAATTTTATTTTTTTCTCGTTTTTTTATCGTTTTTTTTACTTTTTTTCGAATTTTTTTGTTGTTGAAACTTACATGAGATATAACATGTGATTAAACACTAATAAAATCACATGTGATATTAGTGTCAAATCACATATGATATTACTAATAAATCACACATGATAAAATCACATATGATATTAGTGTTAAATCATATATGATATGTAATTCCAATGTAATCACATGTAATTCGATGTTAGTGTTAAATCACATGTGATTTTATACGAATATTCAAATTAGTGTTTAATCACATGTCATATTTTCATGCAAGTTTTAATAACGAAAAAAACGTAAAAAAACCAAAAAAAGTGATAAAAAATAATTTTTTGTCGCAAGTATATCAAAGTAGATATCTATAAAAAGATAATTAAATGCTCATCGTAATTGTATATTTTTTTCGCTTAACGATTAACGGTTTAGAAGATATTTAAGTTTTAAATAATATGTGAAATAATAAAATACTTTTAATCTCAGCCATTAATTTCTTCTTAAATGGATGGTGAGGATATCCAAGTAATTTTTGGTAGCGAAAATTACTGCAGAGGCCATATTTGAGCCTCTTTATTACGCAGTGGACACCTTTTTCCTTCATTACGAAAAAGACCATGATATCGCCCGTTTTTTTAAGTGATATTCCATTTTCAGGCGATATTACACGTGTCAAGATATATAACAAAATACAAGTCATAGAATAATTTTGGGTGGGCCCCTTTTTCATATGTCGCCCGATATGTTGAGTGATAGTACTATTTTCAGGCGATAAACATATGCGAACAAATTATAGAATAATTTCGGGTGGGCCACTTTGTCATATGTCGCCCGATTGTTTGAGTGAGATTACATTTTTCAGGTGATATTCCCCTAGGGAGCAACACCATGAATGACAATACACTAAAATTTCTAATAAAATCTTCGGCATCTCATTTTTTTTAATCACACTTTGAAACATCGTATCGTATTCATATTAACTTTATTTCCAACCATTTTTTGTTCATTGAGTAGCGGTCATCAAAGACAACACAATTCACGTAAAAAAACAATTATATAAAACATATACAGTTACTAAAACGTTCACAAACAATACACATATTCATTTTCAACATCTTTTTTAAATAACAAAACCCCAACCCTAACCCATAAATAACAAAACCCTAACCCTAACCCTAAAAAAATAATTTCATCTCCAAAAATTTAAATTAATTCGGCACAACATTCTAGGCCACTAAAAATTCTTTATTCATAAAATCATATATCACTCAATATTTTGGGCGACATATGACAAGTAGGCCCGCGTTTAATCATTTTTTCGAGAATTGTTCGAGAATGGCTAATGTCGCCCGAAAAAGCCCGTAAAAGGAATATCACCCAAATATTCGGGCGATATTGTGTCCGTTTAAGAAATTTTTGAAAAGCTAGTCCTCTGCGCAATAAAGAGGCTCAAATATGGCCTCTGCAATAATTTTCGCTTCTTTTTTCAACTATATGAAAGTCACCATCAACATTAAATGACGATTTTGCCCCTTAGTACAATATCAATATTGAATACTAACATTTACATTTTTAAGAGCTTAAAACCATTTCTGTGAAACGGGTGATCTTGAAATCAACTTATCAACACCCATTTGTTGAATCCAATAAAAATTCTTGACTTTTATATATGAGATCCATATTTCACTGACATCAAAATATTAGATAAAAATGTTGGGGAATCTGTAGCGTGGATCGAGTGATGACAGACCATCGTTAGCACATGAACATGGCTGATGAAGATAGTTGACAAAGTTAGGGGTTGAAGATGAAAGGTTTGGTGAACAAGACGTGTAGTTAAGGTTGAAGATAAACTTTGATGAATAAATAATTTATGTTGATGGGGATAAAAAAGGAAAGTGAAAATATAAGATTGCCATTTGTGGGTCTGAATTGGCACAGGGAGGTTTTTTAACTCCTTATGGTAAAAAAGAAACACCCACTTTTATTTGTCTGGACTAGGGATGAGCAAAAGAACCAAAGAATTGGATCGGAACCAAGAATCGGACCAGAACCAAAAAGAACCGAATCGGAACCAGCCAGTTCCGGAGTTTGAGATTTTTTGGTATATGGTAAAAAAGAAACACCCGCTTTTATTTGTCTGGACCAAATAACGCACCCTTAGCCAAGTTAAGGGCAGTAGAAATGTTTTACGGTTTTACCATTCAAAATTTTGTTAGTGACTGAGTCACGGGGGTTAGAATTAAAATTATAGAACTCATCACCCACCGGTTGTTAACTTGTCAAACACCAAAGCCGATCAATTTTCCGACCAATTAAACAACGATCACCATCATCAATCAATCAATCAATTCCAATTTCACTGAATTGAAACCCTAACCACGTGCTATCCTCGTGTTAAGGTTTCACCTTCCAAAACTAATTAGTGAGAATTTGAGATTATGATGTGAAAAAACTTGGGAGGTTTCTAAAATTGAAAACTGGGTTTTGATTAATTTGTGTTTAATTTCAATACCCAGATTTTAGTTTTTTGAAAAAATCACTAATTAGTGAGAATTTTAGATTATGTTGATCACTTTTCGTAAAAACCGCTTTCGCGTAATTAGCATCACTATCTTTCCTTTCCCTAATTTACACAAAAACAACCTCAGACACTTATCCGATGTTGACTTATCATAGGAGGCATTTAACCCAAACAACAACCTTAAAAAACACTAGTAATATCACTATTAGCACTAGCACTATTGGCGTGAGTACTTGTAACGGGATAACAGACCATATAGGATACAAAACTAGTTGCGCCTTTCTACTAGCTAACCAACATT